>CM044561.2:19185164-19337664 GCA_024416835.2 Perccottus glenii | reverse complement strand
AGTTGCATACACAATATTTATTTATTATATAAATGCAGAATATCACTGAGATAACTTTACACAAATATAAAAAAAGGATCTTAAAATCAATAGTTTTCATTGTAACACACCACAGTTTTTTCTTGACCCATTTGTAATATAATAGTACATTTTATGTAGGTTTTTTATTTATAATAAGTGATTTATAATAACGATAACAGTGTGGTCAAGGCCACTCTACTGAGTTACAGTAATTCTCTATAAAGCTCAATGCAGGGCCGGGACTATTTAACTCTTTTTTTCTCAGGAGTAGCTTTTTTTTTTTAAGTTAACGTGGCCTGTTTTTTCAAACATTTTAACTCTGATTTATAACTCACCCTGTAGAAAGCGGCCAATTGTTTGTTAAAGCAGTCTTTATATAAACACACCTTTGCCTTTTTTTTCCTTCTCGATGCTGGGGGTTTAGTTTGAAATTTATTTATTATTCATTCAAAGTTTATTTGACTTATTTTAGTTTCTTGGTCAAGTATTCTTCTATTGTCACTGAGCTTTAGTTATTCTTTTGTGTCATTAAAAAGCTTTACACATATGCTCTTTGCAGAGATAAACAAGCACAACTTATAATAGACTCATGTGTCTCATTACAACGCTGTTCTTCCCCATGCGAGTAGCGTATGTAAGCTAAACAGCCTTGTACAGTTGTGTGGGCCAGAGGTCCCCCATGAATTGTCTTTGAAGGAGCTTAGGTGTTGCAAACCTTCAAAGTGAGTTAGGCCGGATAACACATTACAGGCTGTCTTCAAAGAGACTTTATTTACATCATATGCTGCCTCCCTCTCATCTCTTTTCTACCGCACTAAAACCTTCTGAAAATAATGCGTTAAGCATTTCTTAGTAAAGTCTGTGGCTTGGGACAGCTCTCTTGACTCAGAGTGGTGTTTTAGAGTCAATCTTTCTCTCTCTGTGGTGCTAAAACATTCAACGCCAGCCTATAAATACTGTGTTGAAATTACTGAAGAAAAACAAAACATTCAAATTCAAAGCATTGAGTGCTCTTCTCATGTTTTGTGTCACTGCTTGGTCCAGATAAGACCAGAGTAAGTTTGTTATGTGCACACAAATACTACACTATAATGATATACAAAGATACTAAAGTTAAATGGCTGAAGGCTGTGCTTTTTGTCACTTAATTATATGTATTGAACATCTCCTGGGACATAAAGATAATGTCCATAAACTGTAGGCTAATCAGCTCTTGGTATAAAATAAAAAACTTGATATATTGAACCATTATGCATTGCTTTTTTCAGTATCTTTCCCATTTACTCTCTGACTGTCTTCATGTCATGTCGACATGAGGCAGAGCACACACTATCCTATTCACAGAGGACTCATTCTCTACATGCATTTATTCTTCTTGAATAATTCATGCAATGTTTAAACAAAAAGTCAGATAGTTATTTTACGGTTTATGGCTGTGGTTTAATATTGCAGACTAACTATTTGACTCCCAAGGCGCATGTTAAAATTTTCATGCTCAGATAGTTAACAACATGTTAATTATGAGATATGATTGTTAACTAATGATATTTGAATATTCCTATAGAAATAAATGTTTTTAGTTAAATATGTTTAATTGATCGGCCACATGCTACAGCATGTTTGCTCTGGCACATGTAAATCAGAAATGTATTGATTAACAGTGTTTGTTTCCTTTCTTACTATGTATTGTTATACATTTTCAACAACTTTTGCAGACCTAGTTACCACAACACTAAGACTTTAATTTACATTTAATACATTGTATCTACCTCTTTAAGTACTATGTAACACACTGTGTAACAAACTGTATTAACATGTAACTACATAGTACAAACATATCCTAACCATAACCTATACAATATGTAAGTATACATAATAACATTATGTACTATGTAGTTACATGTTAGTACAGTTTGTTACACAAGGAGGTAGATACAATGTATTGAGTTTAGTGTAAAAAGTGTCACCACCATGACTTTTGCAAAATTCAAATTTGGTGAATTCCCAGGAGTCCATTTTACTTCTGTATATTACTGACATTAAGACACAATAATCCAGTCTTTCTCCCCCTGAATAACTATGTGGGATTTCAGCATCAGGCTTAAAGACAAGAGAAAAAGCTGTCAGCTGACTGTGAACACTTATATCAACCCTCAGCCTTGCCCACACGTACTAACTGAGAGATTTATATTTACTTGCCCTTTTCACCTGTAGCCTACTTGTTGAAGTACAGGTTTTGCTCAAAGCCTGGGGTCGAGTGTTTCTGTTGAACTTTCACAAAGACTTTGCCAACAGATTTGCTAAAGTTTTCTTATATGTTTTCCATATGTCCACTGGATGTATTGCACTTTTTCAATAAATGTTGCATCACCAGCACTGTTCATGTAGGAGTGAACTGCCCCATTTTCATTTCGACTTGAAAATATAAAACTTTATAATTGTCCATTTTCCAGTGACCAAAGATAATGTGGACAAAGTTTGCTCTAAATACTTTCTAGATGCCTTTGGAAATTGATGTCACGACTTTTGAAAACTTTACAATGGATGCCATAACTGGGTGCCGTTTGTCTTTCAACATTTAGCTGATTTTATCAAACCCAATGGCCTTTTCCCTGTCATCACAGACAAATATGAAGAAAGCAGCCGAGACATTAGAAACACAATGATAGATTTCAAGTCAGCTTTGTTTTTGGAGCCGTTTCCAGGCGTTTCATCTTTTATCTATGATAGTACAAAAGTCCATGCAGCCTTCACACTGGTGTCATCATCAACCTGTTCACAGAGGAAGGAGCCAAGACTATAAAAGCAACTGGAAGACATTTTTAAATGAGCATGGTGACAGAAATGTGTTGAAAGTATACACTCTGCAAAGACATAAAAGAGCAGCCAGGCTATAATAATCAACATTATGCTGTATGTGAAGGAAGAAAGGTGACCCACAGAATAGCAGCACAACTGTAAAACATGGAGGTGGCAATGTTGTTTTGTTTCTCCAAGCTGGATTGGTCTTACAATCAATGGCATTGTGTAGCAGGATAATAATGTGGAACGTGTGTTTATTTTTATAGGGAGCTTGGATGCTCCAGTTATTCCCCACCACTTACTGACGTGAGTTTCTCTGTGGTTTGGAGTAATTCTCTGTTTCTGCCATTTTTTATTTATTTTTTTCTTCAGTATCTATCTTTTTGTCCACAGCATATTGTCATTTCGTTGGTAAGCCGCATAAAACGTTTCTGTGGGAATGCTTCTTCGAACTCTTTTCAAACTGTGTGGAGGCGTGTGTGATGGCAAGACATTTGCAAACTTCAGGCCTAAATATTGCAAATGTAGGTGAACAAGACTGTGCTACTGAGCAATGAACGGATGGATAGAAAGTAGCGCATTCTGCATCTCATGTCAGCGTATTTGACAGAATCCCACAAGACATTCTGGCACAGGGCATATCATAAGCTCACATTCATTTTTAAAGAGTGGATTTCTACAATGTACTATACTTTTATTCTCCTGTTAGTTGTGTCAGGCATGTTGATGAAGATTTAGGATGGCACAAATCCCCCAACCACAAAGTTCTCCTCTGAAGGTGTTTTATTATTTTACTCAACTGCTTTAAATACATAGTTATGCCCTTCATTTCCACTATGACCCAATAGGCATCTCTGAATCCTTTACTCTCTCCTTGCTCTAGTCTTAATATAATTTATGCTCTCCACCAAGGTTTTTTGCCATGGGTGCACTTGGATGTTTGATTTTAATTCATTAAAATCAAAACATAAGATGAGCCAGCTGAACAGGTTGTCAGATCAATCATATTTTGATTTTAAACCCTGTTGCCGATCTCTTGGCTATTTGGTGCACAATTAAAAAGAAAAAAAGGGGGTTCTGTTGCGAGAATGATTGGACTGCTAATCACTGGACGCCACAAAAGAGAGAAGGTGGAAGACTACTAGACCAAGTACATCACCAATAAATACTTGAACTGAAGCCAGCAGACTAAGGTGCCAAATGTTGTCACCATATCAGGGAAAAGGACATCAAATTCCCTGTAGTAAGTAATGCTAACAGCCAACAAAGTACCACTTAACTTCAACAACTTTTTATTGTATTTTAATGTACGGGATCAACACCAATCATAGTCTTTGAAAAATAATGTTAAAGGCATAAAGAATTAGGGCATGGAGATCAATTTTTGTTACAAACCTGATCAAGAGCACCCTTTTCTCTTTTAGTCCTCACCCCTGAGAAAAAGTCAAATCCAGGTTTACTCTATGTTTTGCTTAATCCCTAGCCTCCTGCCATGTGCTGTTTCTGCTATGAGCTGCGATTGGTGGAGAGCTACACACTCAAAAAATGTCCTTCCCATTTAAACAGAGGAATAAAACTACAGGCAGAGCACACTTGGTTTACAAATACATTTAAATCTATATGTTCAAGAGGAATGTGGAATAAACAGGATTATCATTATGTGACAGTTAATCTACTAAATCTAAATATACTTAACACGCGAGCTGTCAGTCACATTGGTAACTGTCCTTCTCATGGAGTAACAGTAGAATTGCCTACTTTCCAGCTCAAAAGTTTTCTGAAGACTATGAGACCAGACATGTAACAATGAAAAACATTGATTTAGTATTCTGTGATGTATTTTGAAGTCAGTGGGATCTAGGCTTCTTGGAGCCAGCTTCACTTCTGCATGAGATTCCCTGTTAGTCCCCTGGTTCATTACTTTTGTTGGTTATCATTAACATACTAATCCATAGGGGAGCAGAGATCCCACTGATCTATAATGCATGGGAAGTGAGTTTCTTCTGTATGTGGCTTTGGGAGATGCTCTGCATGAGCTGAGCCTTTGCCTTGTAATTCTTTTATCATCTGGGATATTTTTTTGTCTTACAGAATTTAAGTGAAGGTTGGACATGACTAAGGGGGATGTTTTCAGTAACTTTAAGTGCTTTAACTTGAGCCAGAGCCACTGCCCAAGACAGTGGTCTTTTTGCGACTCCACATAATTCTCTTGAATGCAGACGACAGGATTAAGACAAAAGTGGGAGCAAAGAAAAATAGAGTGGAAGAGGCAGGTTTAGTAGCAGCTCACAAACAGCAACACGACAAGGACAAGGACAAGGACAACAAATTAAAAAAGGCAGCTTCATGTTTAGATAGATGGTGGATAGTACTTGTAGCACTGTGTAAAGTATAAGAGTGGTGTTTTTTTGTAAAGGGATAAGGCACAGCATACAGAGTGTAAGAACTACTGTCATATGTCATCACAATCACCCAGTTGTTATCAGGACTTGGAGCAGCGACGGGGGATGATTCACTATAGCACAAGTTTGCACATATGCATGTACCCATGGAAGACACTGACAGAACCATTTTCTTTAATCTTGTCCAAGCATGACCTGATAAACTGACCCATTTAATCTACCATACCGTAGAAGTGATCAGTAGCCTATTTTCTTTCCTACCATGGCAAGTCCTATACAGCTTGATATATCTTTCTTGTATCCACAATACATGCATTGTGATCTTCATGATGTGAAGTGGGTTATGTAACACTTTCTCAAAACCCTCAAGCAGCAATGTTTGAGGAGGTGGCAGAGGCAAAAGAAGAAGGAAAAACAAAGGAGGGAGGTGTAACAGAGACGATAAGAGGAAAAAAAAAAAGTGCAGTCTAGGATGAGGAAATGAGTGAAAACAGTAGAGAGGTGTCATGGGGACAGTATGCGTGTAAACAGAATATTACAAAGCGTACTGGAGACCAAAGCCTTTTCCTTATCTGCCGAGGTTGCAGCTGCACAGAAACACTGATGAAAGTTGTCAATGGTGTTCAGGGAGTCCACAGTCAACAGCTCAAGCTGCATTTGGGGAGAAATTATAGCCATTTGATATAATTCAGAGTCATTTGTACTGCATTGGTGTAATAAGTACTTAGCTTTTTGGCACTAATGTGGAGTAGATTCACAGGACTTAAAATCATTTAAAGTATAGTAACAAAATGTTCTATATTCTAAAATAATTCCAACTCTCAGACACATGAATGAGAACTGATTAAAGGCATAGTCCATAATTTTGTAAAGGCATCTAGAACTTTACACATTATCACATTTTTACAAAGCAGACAGCCCCATTAGCCAGCATGTGTCAGAGCTGCTAATGAGGCCAGTGAAAACAAGCTTTTAAACCAACTAACAAGGATTTTAGTGTATTTGTGTGTATTGGATAGAAGGTATTTACTGTACATGCATTTTGTTTTACATAAGGCTGCTTTTCATTCTGTTCCTAATTGCCCAGAGCATTCCACTAGCATCCCACTGTCCAAGCAACGCAGTGTAGACTGAAACAAAATGTGGTACATTTCTCAAGTTATATTTTGAGAAAATATCCTCTGACGCCATAAACTGCAGTATGGGGCTCTTTTGCTCCTGCCTGCTTCCCCGAACTGGAAGTGTGCCGACAGCTGTCTACTGAACCACAGGAGCTAACATTTACCTATTCCAGTTGTTTATAGAAATGTGTGTGTGTGCAAGTTCATTTAAGGTTATTTCAAAATAGATATTTGTGGATAAACAAATATCTCCTGAGGGGCTCCATGTCCTTTGCTTGCTGAGCTTCTCTTACAATTGCTACCGGAGCATGTTTGCATGGCTGGTAGTACTTGGCGGTAGGGGTGCACAGTTTGAGTACTCAAATCTTGGGCATCCAAAATGTCAGGCTTTCTGATCAAACATCAAATGCCCAGATAAATCAAAGCCCTTCAAAAGCTGGAAATAATTCATTCTGGTTTGTGTAGTTAAAAATGAATGCCAAACATTTTACCAAGGCCAAGTCTGCACTTCCAAATATTCTTGGTGTTTTTCAATCATGTCAATCAATATTTTGTTTTGGGACTAAATAATTTATTTGGACTTTTTTTTTTGCCATGGTTTTATTGTTATAATGATGAGCTTAGGCAGCTTTCTGATCTAATTATCTGTTTCACTTTACGGTTCAGTGTGCGCTTCAAAGGTCAATCTCTTAGGACTAACCAGAGTTAATGTCTGTCTGCTTCATTCAGTAGAACAGCCAGGAAGCTGCAGCATTACAGCATCCTGCCAATGCCCTTTGTAAAACCAATTGAAGGATTCATTGAAAAATAATAATAGGAATTTGAGAATATTGTTCTATGAGCCTTGTTTCTAAAAGTTTTGAACTATTGTTGCAAAAACCCAGTGAGTTTAAGGACAAAGCAAGGTTTATTTCTCGCTGAAACCTGGCAGTATGTGCCGACAGACCAAGCAGAACAGTATATTTAATGTGAGGGAATAGAGAGGAAACGGACCAGGTCTGGTATTGTGCATTCTAAATGTGGAGCAATACGGAGGGTTTGGCTCGCCTTGGGCAAAGTGTCCACAAAGTGCATTTTGAATGTGAATCGTCTTGACCTGAGTTCATTTTCATGCTTGAACAAAACCTTACCAACAGAAACTTCAGAGAATACAGGATCTATTTTTTTTTTCAATCCACTAAAGAACACACATTTTTCTCTCGTGTTATTCACTGTACTCTGTTCAGGAAGATTGATCTGGATTGTAGGGTAGATTAGAAAGGATTATCAGCATTGTGTAAGATAAACAGTTGATGGCAATGTCTCAGTTTCCATTCAGGCCATAGTTTATAACCAACAATACTTACTGTATTTGCATTTTGTATTTGTTCACTTATCTGTTGATCTGACAATAGACATTTTCAGAATTTCTTCTGATTTCCATACGTAGGCCTATTCAACCTAAATCAGCTATAAACTGTTAATTTTCAAATTTCTCATGCTGTGACTAAGGGTGCGTTCACACTTGTAGTCCGCTTTATTTCGTTTGCTTCAAACCAGAAAACCATCGGTTTTGAATAACCAACAAAGTATAAAAACAATGAAACTGCTCTGGTGTCTGCTCTATTGCTGGTCATGTTAACCAGCATTGCTCACGTGCCTTCCCTGTTAACAAGCGGCTGTGTGGTTTCGTCTTTTTTTGCATCACATCCGGCGTTTCTCTGATTGGTTAACATTACGCCCGTAAACCTTGCCCTTAAAATTGAATGCAAGCAACAGGGTGCCAGACTAACTTCTTTGTATAGGATAGGAAAAGAGTTAGTTGCGGCTGGCCAGGTTACCTGTTTGAGCTTGTCTATGGTCCGCGTTCACACTTGAATCGAACCGTACCAGAGTTCACTTGGAAGCACTCCAAGACCTCTGTTGAAGGGGAGTGCGTGTTTGGTGCACACTAAAGTTCCTCTGGAGCATTCACACTTAAGTGAACCACGCTAACAGAGCAACCACACTAGAGTCTGTTTGAACCGCATCAAACACGGCAAGTGTGAATGCACCTTTAGTGTTGTCAAGGGGAGGTGTTTATAAGGCCTTTGGGTCTTCTTAACCTCTTTTGCACTGTTTTAATTCATGTTCATGAGAGGAACAGAGTATAACCTTACATTCTGAGTGAGACCTGAAGGCATCCAGAGAAATAAGATCTGTAGATGCATTTAATGAGGCCTGTCAGTTGCGTGAGAATCAGTTACAAAAAACATTTGGGTGACACTTATACCTTAATGTCCCGCAGCAGATTAATAATGGTTAACTCACTCTGCAGGAACTACACAGCTTGCCAGGTATCTCTCTCTCATTTCTCTCTCCAGATGATGAAAGTAGTAGTAAACTGAAAAAGCAAGTACTTTCACAAAGTCTTCATTAGGTGTTCCCACTGTGTATAAGTCTTCACAAACTACTAAACACAGCAACTATCGCCAAACGTGGCAGGCCCTAACAACATTACAAACACTATATCGCAGAAATTGTATATAACAATTACCATCAATCAAAAAGCCTCAAAGACATTACACAGCGGGCGTATCATGTAAATCTAATTTCAGTTTACAATATCAGTTTAATTCCTCTGGAAGGGCACTCATTACAAGCCAATATAATGGTGCCCTTCCAAACTGAATGTCATTAATATCATCTCAGGACTAAAGCAAAAAGGCACATATCCCTAGTACTAATCAGAGCAGCTCTCCCCTTTTTCCACTATTTACAATTTTCTCGCCAACCCAGATGAAATATTGAATATAGAGTAAAATCCATTACACAGTGCATGTGAGCAAATGAGAGTCCAACCAGTGCTCCAATGTAATGTCTCATCATTAAACGCTTGGACAGGCTTCATAATATGGGCAGCTGAAGGATAATGTTATAAAATTAATAACAAAAATATGTATTAACAAAGTTAGTCAGTTATTAATTGAGACTTGAATTCAGGTAATTATACTTTTGTCTGATACAGTTATCATTAAAGCACAGTTCAAAATTGCACACACACACACACAAATGGCTTTTGTAGACTAACGTGTGCCCTCCACAGGTGAGAAGGCTCATTATTTTTGAAAACAATCTTCCTTCCAGCTTGTAGTGGCAGAATAAAGTTTCCACTGTAGTAGCCGGGGCTTTAGCTTTGCTTGACCAAGAATGTCAAGACATACAAATATGGTGGTGGTAGTTTAATGAAGAAAAAAGGCTATCCACAAAACCACATGCAATTTGACATTAAAATAGAAATCCATAGTAAATCCACACAGAGGAACTGAGGCCCTGGCTAACTTCCACAGGTTTCCACTCATTTCCCGGGCTCCCTCTCCTATATAAATGGAAGGATAGCTCCACCTACAAGCACCCCATGACACACCATAATAATATTTAGATTTTAGAATAGAACAATTATTTTTATAGTACTATAAAGAATAAACTAAGATGCCCTTTTAAGAGCAAACTTAGAATGGCCTCTACATAGCTTGTTTCACCTGCAGCTCCAGACTGTCCTTAGAAAAAATAAAATAAAAAAAAGATCTAATATTATAACAAACAGTAATCAGCTGGTGTCTGGCAAAGCCGTGTTACAGTACATTTGGCACTTCTTCATGTTGGAGCAAACAGGACGTGCAATTACAAATCAGGTCGTAAAAATCAGACAGACTGCTCAATTATTTGCTCCCAAACCATGCTCAGTGGCTTGTCTTGTTCTCTACTTCTGCATAGAGTTACCTGTTGAATCTTTATTTTTAAGCAGTTTTGGGAAGAGGATGAGACATAAACCAGGAGAGTAGCTGCTGAGTTTTGTCAGGAGCCCCGGTATTAAGCTGGATTGTAATTCCAAGCAGGAAGACTGTCTTCTCTGCTCATTTCTTGCTGTGTTTGTCCTCATCAAACTGTCCTTCATTCCCAGCCAATCATAATCTGACAAACCTGTCTCTGAGCCAACCCCTGTCTAGCTGTCAATGTTTAAATGTAGTCCTCTCTTACAAAACACCACCACCAGGGTCTACACTTTCACATTGTCATTTTTCACATTTTTGTGATAACTAGAACTCTAAAACTACAGTACCCTTTGGCAATCTTGCACAGAAAATGCGAGACGCCTCACCTAATCAACATAGCTACAGCATGAAAAATATTTGTTCAAATAAGAATACACCCTGCTACCATGTATTTTCTGTTACCACAGTGTTATTTGTTCCACAGTGTGCCCCTGCTTTCAAAATCTAGCTTGCAAAATCAAAACATTTAATTAAAATGTTTTGATTTTGTGCAACAAACATATTACCAAAGTATTACCTATGGGTAGTAAACATGCACCTTCCCATGTCACAAAGGGAAAGACTAAACTAACAAGGATTAACTTGTACTTGTACATAAGCCTTAAACAGATTTTAAAAGACCTTCAAAGTGACAAGCGGCCCAAATTTTTGTGATACTGATGTTTTTGTTTATTTTAGTTTTTTATTTTATTTAGTTTTTGATTGTAATTTATTTGTCATTTCCTGTTCTCACAGCGTCAGCCAGAAAAGACGTTTTAGAGAAATCTGTGCCAGTGTTGTCACTTCAGAGCTACAAGTACCTTTACAAAAAATCCAAATTCTTTAAAATCCACCCTTTAAAATACTGCTGTGCAATGCTTCTATTTTCCTATTACACATTATTGCATGCATTACAGCCTAGGTCAGGTTACAAAACCAGCGCCCTAATATGCCATGCATTAAAGAAACAAATTGAAAGTCAGTTACAATGAACTGGAAAAAAATGAAGTTCATGGTACCTATTATAAAATGATGCTGGAAGGACTAGAAAGCATTAGTATGGAAATATGTGGCTATGATTATTCTTTTGCTTGCACTTGCTGGAGACCATTATCGCTTTTTAGGCAGGCATTCAAGAATATATCCACTGGATATTATGCTGATGTTTCAGAGTTAGACAAACATGACTGAGCTAAAACTGCATGAACAAAGGTTAATAATGATACATGAACACTGAAATGATATGTTATTTATTTTCAATATGTTCTATAATATTCTATAATTAGGTTTAGTGGTCTTTGTAATCTCTGTCCCTTTTTTGCTTTGAGCCTGAAGAGAAACCCTTACTGAACATTAAATATTGGTCATTAAAGCTGGAGAAGACAATCATAGACCTGAATTTAAAATATACAAACAATGTGAAATATGCAGTGCACATAAAGGGCATTTAGTTCTAATAAGATAAGATGGCTAGAAAACATGCTCTGTGTTAATTATTGATTCATATGATTGTGTTTGACTTGAGTGACTTTAGATTCCAAGTTTTTCACTTCCTGCCTGATTGTTTAACTGGATATCAAAAAAACAGCAGGCAGTGCTTATGCTTGCTCTGTTCCTGCAGATGACTTAAAACTTCAAGTTGCCCGAGCAAAGAAAGTTACCGTGCAGCAGTGTCAGCTGTAGGACGTGGCTTGGACAGCAGCTCGCTGGGCTGAGGGTATCCTGCTGGGCACCTTTATCTAAGCTGATGAGGAATGGACTGCAGAGAACCAACAGGCAGAGCTGACAGGCAGTATTTTCACGCCAGTTGCTCATCGTTGCCAACAAAAACTACTGTAAATTACCTTCTTGCTGTGAGAAGTCAGGTATTTTTCACTGGACTATGTTGCTGATTCAGGAACAGACAAGAACACTGCAGACCTCTGTGACAACAGGGGGCTCCAGAACTGTAGACCAAATAGCCAAGTCTTTTCTGATAAGAAGCTTACTCTCACAAGCATAGACATCCCACTACTCAAGATGGGCTCTCTAGTCGGCTCAATGCAAAGGAACAAGCTTCACAAGACTCACAAGTTCCTTCCAATCACAGAGCAGCTCAAAAGTGTAGCTGCAAGAACAAGTACACCTGGCATGACCACTCCCATCTACATTTCGTCTACTAAATATTCACAGGCTTATCTAAAAACACTTTATTTGTTTTGTTTATTTTCGTTTGAATAAGAGCAAAGTAAATGTAATACTTATAAACAATCACACACAAAAAAAAAGAAAATCTAACTAAAAAGCATCTGCTAAATGACTAAATGTAAATGTGTTATTCTTATGAGCGCACAAATTACTTTCTTTCTTGGAAAAGTGCAGAAAAGCTCACTACTATTACCATAAAACATTGACTCCAAGGTTATGTTACATGATAAGTAGCAGTAATTGTCTCTATAAGTAAAAAACATGTGTTTGTCAAAGTTATTATGCAAAAGATGTCGCTGACAGCTGTACACTTTCAGTTTAGTGAGTCATTATAATCATCATGTAGACTGACATATCAAAAAAAAAAATTAGACACTAGAATACATGAAAAATAACTATATACATGTCACCAAGCACTTAAAGCACTTGCATTAAGCAAAAAGTAAAATAGCAATGAAACAACATGCATGGTAAACACTTTTATCTAATTTCTTGGGCACTTTGCATCATGCTTCCTTTCACCTATTCACACACACAAGCACTCACACATTCACACTGTGGAGGTGGTAAGATACCTTGGTGTAGCCACAGCTGCCCTGGGGAGCCCGATGGAGAAAGTAAAGCCCTTGATTATTGCTGTCATTGTGTGCCATCCTGAAAAAGCCCTGGTCTTAGACCTGTACATTACATTTACATTACATTCAGTCATTTATCCAAAGCCACTTACAATAAGGTTCCATTCAACAGTGTTACAGCTGGAACACCACGGTTAAGTGTCTTGCCCAAGGACACATTGACAGTATGAACTGTGGGGAGAGCGGGAATTGAACCTCCTACCTTCCGGTTGAAGGACAGATCTATCACTGAGTCACTATTTTATATTTTCTATTACTGACTGTTGTCAGTATTAAAATATGTTACTAACTTTGCCAGATGGTTTTCATCTAGTATTGTTTAGGAAAAATGTATTTTTAAGTGTTTTTGCTGCCAGATCAAAATGCAGGAGCCATGTTTGCTTGGACTGGATGTGTTTTCCTTTGTCCTTGGTGATAGCATTAAACACAGTGTATTGAACAGCACCAGACGTTCACTTACACCCGTGTGTGCCCTATCCTGCCTTTGAATCTATAGTTTGTTGATATGATCTCGCCGCTGTCGTCCATCAGTGAAGAGATGATACTGAGCTAGTGATAAACCTAGCTTACGCTCACCCAGACATGTGAGCTGTGTGTGTGATTTGGATGAACTTGAACTTTTCTAAGGAGAGTCCTTGAAACTTCTGGTGTGTGCTGTGATCGATATAACACTTCTCTGCTGCCTCTTAACTTGTGGATCTCACAGATGTTTTGTGATTATCCTGAGATCTCGCTGCCTCAGCCTTTCTTTACTTCACTCCCTCCTCCTCTTTAATCACTGGCCCATATTTGCACACTTTATAATCATACACAGAGTACCGCTGTGCACTGACTTATATCTTTTAATATTTATGACCTTATTGGGATTGGGATTTCTAAAGGATGCATGTTTATTTCTTTTATAACAGAAGTAGATTCACATTTTGGGTGAGGACTTTTTATCAGCAAAAAAAAAAATACAACTATTGAATATGTGTAGAAAGTCCTTGCACAAAAGCAGTTACAAAAGTCATGTTATTAATTAAATTGCCCAAACTACTCCTCAACACAGGGAAAGATGTTAGTGTTTGAAGTTTCTAAAGATTTCTCAAGCCTGCTTAAATTATTCTAGCACTTATTAAATCTGATTTGAATGAACTGCATGAGCTGCTGCTCATGTGGGCTTCTTCACTTGTAGAGCCAATTTCTTTACATTTGTCACGCAAATTCTAACAAATACTTGGCACATTTATTTAGGAAATTGTCAGTGACATTAGACACACTGTGTTGCTCATGGCTTTAGTTAATTTTATGTGAATCTATCTATTTTATTAAACAAGCAAGGGTTCTGAGCTACAAGCACCCAAGTCTGAGTCTATGTGTTATATCAGGTTTTGGGGAGGGCTGTGAGTTGTGGTTGTGGACAGCTTGTGTATTAGCTCAGGTTGAGAACTCCTGTAATGGACTGTAGTTATCAACACAGATACACAGTCACAGTCGGGCTAACTTAAGAGTCAGGGAAAAAGTGTTATATTTTGAACAATACTGAACTCATGTATTGAACCTTGTGTCATTATAAGGACATTATAATTAACAAAGCCAGTCTTTCAAGTTTTTTTAATACAAAATAAATTGAAAAAAAGAACAAAACTATCCTAGAACATCCATCTGCTGACTGTGAATGGAAAACAGTATTTTCTATGGATCTCAGTATGATTGTGCGCTTTGAAAGCCTTTCCACATGGATGGATTTTTATTTGTTGAGGTAAGGTTACACTAGGTTACCTTCTCTGTTGCTACCTTCGCTGTAATAAACCATCAACAATGGCCATGTACAGCCACACAGAATGTGGTATTTATTAATTAACAAGAAACAACAAGAACACAGAAAGAGGAAAAATAAAATGGTTGTAGTAGAAAGATGCAGATGAACATTTTGTACTATTGCTCCGAGGAGTTTGTGTTTTGTATGACATAAAACACCAGCTGGAAGTTGTTCCTCATCGCTTCACCTGACAAAGGTCTTATTACATCAGAACTCTGCACTACGCTCCATATGCTCACTGTCTCTTTTTGCCAGTGTGTGGCCTGCGTTGACTGAAATGCCATCAGCACAAATGAAACGTCACTCAATCACGTGCATTTTAGTACATTGCCTCTGCTGGTAAACAGTTACTGCCAGGCTGACGTGCTGGTGGAAAACACGCAGTCAATATTTTCTTTTTAGATTCTTAGCTCTATTCTTTAGCAGATGTTTTTTAGTGTGCTTTGTTTAAGCTGGAAATGTGTGCAAAAGTGGCTTGTTTTTAATGGTTTATTCTTGATGCCTCCATCACTTTTAATACTTAGTGTATGATAATTATTGTGCGTTTTCTGTTTGTTTTTTGTATTTTGTTTGACATAGCTTGCCATTTTACAGCATACTACTTGAAAAGAAAAGCTTCTCAACCCGTGAACAATCAAATAATGGGTTCCCAGTGCGACCATATCTCAGTGGACAACAAGCACAAGCTGCTGCAGAACTAAGAAGCATATCGAAAGGTTGCGACAATGTATAATTCTTCCAATCTGTTTATTTGTTGTAGATATTATGCAGCCATCTGCACTTCTAATTTGTCACTCTGTGATTCATTTTTGTACACTCTTGAAAGTTAGGTGACTTTGTTTCAAAACGACCCTTGCCCTCATGCACCACAGGTGACATTGTGAATAATCTGATATACGTCATGCTAGAGTTGAGAAGTGCAATTCTTAGACCATCTGTACAAACACACACAGCCTTATTCAAACTTATGTGGCATTAGGCAGTCAAACTTCAACTTCAGGAAGGTGACTCTTTCTTCCATTTCTGTCATGTGTGTAACTTCATGTGCAAATTGCAGTGTATTAATCATATATCTAAATAAAAATACCCTTGTGGGACCCACTACAGCATAAAAAGACTTCTGTGTAAAAGCAATAAGCATTTTATTACCTTCAGTGTTTTTGGTTTTCTAATGTGGAGCTAATGATGATTTAAATATCAATATCCTTTTCTTTTTGGGGACTCATTTATGTAAAGAATAATCCACATTTCCCTCTCTTTTTCTGTATGACTGAATATGATTTTAGTTATGCTTATCATGACAGGGTTGATTTACTTAGCAGTTACAGTTGGTATGTTCCACATGCTTTAAACTACACTTACACTGTGTGGGAACTCTTTTTTTTGGCTCACTCCAAATTAGTGTCAAAAACGGGGGCTGTGGTTCTCTGTGGCCACCGTGCTGTACCTGTTAGCCGTCGCAAATGAAAGCATTAAAATGTGACAGTCTGAATATTTCATTATAGCCACCCACGCAAGCAGCTGCACTGATACAAGCAAACATTTACAATTTCACCAAACTATTTATGTTCCTGCTACAGAATGTGTTACCCATCTCATTACAGTGCATTGCCCTGCCTTGGAGCAAGTTGCTAAACACTTTTATGTGATAATCATTGAGTGAACTTACTTAATGTTAATGAAGCCTGGTAAATGAAACATAATGAGCATTTATTGCTTACATTGTAAACAATCTGTTGCAGTGCTCCTTAAATGAACATGAATACTACACGAAAAGTCAGGGAGCTGTATAGACCTCCAGCAAATTTTGTCAGTTAGTGAAATTTTGCTGACATTTTTTGCAATGGTTTAAGATCATTGCATGTCACACTGTGCAACTTGACTCAACCCTGTGTCGTGAGATCTGAGAAGCCAAGTGTGCGGTAGACTATGATTCAGCTATGATCAAAACAGCTACGTCAGAGTGGGATTAAAGAGAGCAATAGAGTTTGTTAAAAGACAATAGGTGGGTTTCAGTGTCGTAAAAAGGGCTTGGTGTAAGTCATTAGCATATGTTTGTTTTGGGCCACATGGGATTTGTTACAATTGGCCACTGGTGGAATTTTCAGCAGAAGAGATTATGGGGTTTGCACAAAACCCAGAGTACTGGCTTTGTACGTCTTTATTTAAAATGACTTGGATGGTAGAGTTGCCTTGTACACACTAATGATGGCTATAAAGGATTTAGTTACTGCATTTCCTTGATCTTGATATAACATCTGCACTATGAATTACACTTTTCATAGGACAGAGTGCCTTGAACTAAACACTGATAAATAAACATAAATAAAAATGTGTATTGTCTCTGAATGGTTAATCCTCTTCAACTGATTTCAAAAGCTGTGAGTAGTGTTCGTCCTTGCTCCTGTGCACATTTTATCAGTGAGTGGAAGATTTGCAAGTTTTATGTCTTATTTAATTGCAAGAAAAGTGGTCATTAAGCACCTGTTTGTGCACTTAATCTTAAACTTTGGAGACCCTTATCGAGCTGTTAAAACTATCTTTCCTTGTGGAGACATTTAACCAGTGGCTAATTGACAAAACAAAATAGGCAGCAGAGACATGTCCTGTGAGTGTGGGATGAGCTGGTTCAGACTGCACAGACATGTATGTCCGGAGAGTTGGCAGGGCAGTGGAGTGAGGAGGCTGCTGGCCTGAGGAAACTCCTGTAACCACTGTGTGACCTTCCCAAAGCTCAGCGCTGTGATGCATACCGCCAGTGACAAGATCGCTTATTGGCTTCTGAAATTATTCCACTTTTATCTCCTGTTCTGTCATCTGTGTGTTTCCTTTTGCTGCTAACAATCTCATCCTCTGCTAGCCCTACAGACCGTTATTTGTCTTTCCATTTCCTGTTCATTCCCCACAGAGACACATGTTCTCATATCCCTGTCATGTTCATCTGAAGAAAAACTAAAGGTGCCTAGAAATTTTAAATAATACAAAAAACTGTGTGGCTTAATAACCTCAAAATCATAAAAATATTTAGCCTCAAAGTTGTTTTGATGGGTCCTGACGTAAAAAAAGGAAAAACTATCCTTGTTCATTGGCACATTGCGCCCAGCTTTTTACATGACCATTTTTAAAATGCTCGACCACTTATACATTTACATCTCCCTTCAGTATTCCTGTCATAGTCATACAATCATTTTTGATCTTGTAAAAACAAATTTAAATGCAAACAAGAAACAGAATAGACATTTCCTGAAATGATAGAAAACTCATTTAAATCTCATGCCTTACGGGAAAATCATTTCACATTTTAATATAGTTTATTACAGCAAATCTTCACCTTATACATTGCTTTAACAAAAATATATTTCACTTATTTTGCAATTAAGGGCCAATTCTAAGATATTGCACCTTTTCACTGAAGTTAGAGTCTAACTGTAACTTTCTTTGCTCATTCTGGGAATAAACCCTGAAATAAGATTATTTCATTTAAGCTAAACTGTCATCTAGGGAAAGATTATGAAATGTGATCAGTGGCGTAATCCATGGCTTAGCCGGCAGATGGTTTCCACACAGGTGTGTCGTCGAGCCCCGTGTGCATATCCCACAGAAGTGTAAAATACTTGCAGTCTGTCTGATCATTCTCTTTCCTCGCAGGAGAATGGCAGACAAGTGACCCATACTGCTGTGTCTCACTCACACGCACAATTTTAATTTCCTGGGTTCATGCCAAAGCAGTGCCCTGGATGTTTGGCCAGAGAAGTCATCAAGAGCAGCATCACAGGAAGGATTTCTCTTTTAAATTTTGTTGATAATCACAAGGCCATCTGCTTGGTTTGCTCTGCTTTATGGCAGCATCCCAAACATGTCCAGAATTTATGTTTGACAGACTGAAAAGCAAACAGTCCCCTCCCTTCTACCATTTGGCCAGTTTTACCAGCTGACAGTCCTCTAGAGCTCAGCAGCATAACTTCTAACAAAACTTCACACATTCATGCATTAACATGTTTGAGTGATTCAAAGCTTGGTTTCACACACTGCACAGCTGTAGAGATGTATTATTGCTATGGCAAAACAACCAAAAAGCAGATTTTGTAGGTTAGACACATCTCACGTCACATTTTTGAAGACAAAATGGTTTTCATGGTTGTGTGATGATCGTAAGAACATTTTTTTTTTTTAATGGTTGCTGAATTATTGCACAAAATGTTTCCCAAATCAATTAAAAATGAACATCTGAAAAACAAGACAATTATTCATTCTGGTGGTTTCTTGACATAAAGCATGGAAAGCAATTCCTGTTTAAAGACGAACTGTGCCGGGTTTGACAGATACTGGACTTTATAACTCATTCTCATTAGCCATATTTTGCCGGAAACCCATCAAAATAACACACATTTTTGCCCCAGGTGCAAAAACAGATTTTTATTAAAGCGGAGCAGCCTTGTTTGAGTTTGCAGTAGCATGTGTCTTCTTGGTTCTTAATTAAGTTTGGCAACACTGTTGATTTTACTGAATAAAAACATACAATGCAGACAAGTCATCAAACAAAAAAAAGCTGGCTGAGATTATTTTGAAGTACTATATGTTGTGTCATAAAAACAAAATAGCTTATTTTAAAAAAAGAAACTCCCTCTGACCTTCATTATCTCGACTATAACTGTGTTTTTGCTCCTGTGTTTATCTTTAGAGAACATGCTCGAGACATGGTGAAGGAATAACTGTGGTGGTCCCAATGTCAGCCGTACAGGACACCCATAGATTCTTATTAAAGAAAAAGCCTTGTACTCGGTGACACTTAAATGATGCGAGATAAGTGTCCAGCGTGCATTTTTCACCAGCTCTTCCCATAAGGGAGCAGCCGCCCTTGTACAGGAGGTATTCACTTTGTTCATCCAGGTACACAATGACAGTTTTAGGTCAGTAGCCAAGAGATGTAACCAAGTGCTAACTCTAAAGAACGTCTCTAAATGAAGGCCCCAAGCATATTCACAAATATTTCAGGGAATGTTTGGTTTAATTATATGTGTTGACAAGGCAAAGAGAAAAATATTGAGTGAATAAGCCACTGGTGACGTGCATTAGACAGCTGATGGAAACTGATCTGATGAAAACATGACTTTTAGCAATCTTCCTGAACTATTGTACCAGTGCTCTGCTCAGAATGGATTGTGTGTGATTGTTCTGGCCACACTGTGGATTAAACCAAGGATCAGTAAAATGAAAAAGGACCTGGATGCCCCAGTCTTACGAGTGCAGTGTTTTTGCCTTGGGCTGTGTCAAAACACTACAATTCTTAGTAAAATGTGTTTTTCAGGACAGCGCATCTGAATGTAGAGCTGCAGTGTGTCATTTCAAGACCTTAGGATTGAGCGACAGATGATAAATCTAGTCAATCAATCAAGTTCTTTTATTTATGTATAATTGAATCCTGGAAACTGTCTTGCATTATTATTACTATGGAACTGTGTTTTTACTTAAACAGGGTAAATTACATCAGACTGATTTTCATCCCAAATCTTGCTTTCTAACAATCATTTGACAATCCTGATTAATTACAGGCTTATGCATTTTACTATTTTTCTCTATAATGATGTTTCCTGTAGTAATGTGTGAAGTCATCCAATCAGCTACGAAGAATGTCATTGTCACAATCAAATATTTTTACATATGCACCTAAAGGACCCATGAGCTCTCACTCTCTAAACTGAGAGTAAGCGGAAGCACAACCACATGTTGCATAGATTTAATGAATTTATTTAATGCACTCCACTTGACTGGGCTGCACCAAGTGGATTAAAGAGTGCAAGCTGCAGTAAACTACACAGGGCAATTAGTGTGTGGGAGTGCACACTGTGTTGGCTGAATGAGACAAATCATTCACTTATTCAGCCAAGAGACATTCATGCTACAGTAAATGCATTTAGTGTTTTCTGTGTCATCCTGTTCAGGTAATGTGTTTGTGGTGAGTCTGGCCTTCGCTGACCTTGTCGTAGCATTCTACCCCTACCCCCTTGTTCTCTACGCTCTCTTCCATGATGGATGGGCACTGGGAAACACACAGTGCATGGTAAGAGCAAATCAATTATGACACAGCACAGTAAGTCAGCGTTTACACTGCTAAAACTACTTTTTTTCTTCGCAGATCAGTGGCTTTCTGATGGGACTGAGTGTCATCGGCTCCATTTTTAACATCACTGGGATTGCAGTAAACAGATACTGTTACATCTGTCACTCGTTCTCCTACAGCCGGTTGTACAACTACCGCAACACTCTGTTGTTTGTTGCCTTAATATGGTTTTTCACAGTAGTGGCCATTGTACCCAATTTTTTTGTGGGGTCATTACGTTATGACCCACGGGTCTATTCCTGTACATTTGCCCAGAATGTAAGCAGCTCCTACACTGTGGCTGTGGTGGTCATCCACTTCCTGGTTCCTATCGCAGTGGTCACCTTCTGTTATCTACGGATCTGGGTGCTTGTCATTCAGGTCAGTTCATGTTGATCATTACATATGAACCCATAGCGTAATTATAATATTAATATTGCATACAGATTTTACTAGCACACTATCTGTATCTCTGACATATTTATTTAAAGCTACATGTTAACATCCTTTTTCTTAATTCTTTCACAAATAGTTTTTATAATTTTGAACTTTAATTGCACAGCCTACAAAAGTTAGTGGAATATTTAAATGCCAGAATACAATGACAAAGGCACTGCCCCATCACCCGATATCACCCGTCATTTTTTGACATGTAACATTTAGTTTTTTTTGTGTCTGATTTTAAATACACTGTATATTGGAAACAGTCAGAGAACAAGGATTTGTTGAGATGCAAGCCTGTACCAGCTTCTCAAATGAAAGACTGTATAATGAGTTGATGTCAGAATATTTAGAAGTGTTGGCCTCTTTCCATGTGCACATGTGGGAAAAGGCACAGGTGTCCTTTGAAAGCATTTTCAGACACATTAATGAATTTTATCATGTTGTCCAGGTGCGAAGAAAGGTGAAAACCGAGGAGAGTCCTCGCCTGAGACCCAGCGATTTGCGGAACTTCATCACCATGTTTGTGGTTTTTGTGCTGTTTGCCATCTGCTGGGCCCCGCTCAACCTGATCGGCTTGGCAGTGGCCATTGATCCATCCCGTGTAGGGCCCCGTATCCCGGAGTGGCTCTTTGTAGTCAGCTACTTCATGGCCTACTTTAACAGCTGTCTAAATGCAATCATCTATGGCTTACTTAATAGAAACTTCAGGAACGAGTACAAACGCATTGTCACCTCAGTTTGGGTGACACGCCTCTTTGTGACAGAGACATCACGAGCTGCCACGGACGGAAGGAGCATGAGGAGCAAGCAGTCGCCACCACCGGCGCTCAACAACAACGAGTCTGGCAGAGATCGCACAAACAAAGAATGAAGGCTTTTTATGTGTCTTTTGGTAATTCCTGTTTCTCTGTGATGAAACTAAAATGCATGGCTTAGTTTTTTTAATGTGTGACTATGAGATCAAGTTAGGGTCAAACAGTTTTGAACTTATGTTGTGTACATACAATAAATACAAGTGTACTTCACTGGGATGATACATTTTGACTCTGGTTTTAAGTTAAATATAATTGGACAATGTCAGAGCAGTGTTGTCTAATCTGAGGGCGCATAATTCTCTGATTCAGGGCTTAAGGGGTATGCAATTTTTATAAACTTTCAAAATAGCTCAAAATCATTTAGAGCTTTGACTTAACATTCATCAGGTGTAAGTTTTAGCATTTTATAGCAAGCTTAATCCATGTGCTGTGTTAGAGCAACATTATGTAACTGTTTACATTAAAATATAGCGTAGTCATTGAGATGGTTCTTTAACATAAAACAGGGCCAAAAACAAAACAGGGGGCAACTCAGAGACACATCATCTTACTATGACAAATGTCTTTTCGCTGTTTTTCTATTAATCTGGGGCTCAGGTAGCTCAGGTGGTAGAGCGGTCGTATAACTGGAAAATTGACGGTTCGATTTCTGCTCTCCCGGTTTATACTGTTGTTGAAGACACTTCACCCACCTTGCCCCCAGGGGTGGTCCAGCTGTGACACTGATGTATGAATGTGTGTGAGTGTGTTCAGGTGGTCGGAGAGGCCGTTGGCGCGCCTGGCTGCCACGTCTGGCTTCCACGGTTCTCTCAGTCTGCCCCAGGGCAGCTGTGGCTACAAAAGCCAGTGTGTGTGACTGTGGAGTGAAATGAATGGATTCTGAAAACGCTTTGAGTATCTTGAAAGGCGCTATAAAAATCCAATCCATTATTATTATTATAACCTCGACCTGTAATAATGCTCCTCCCCAGTGTAACATGAGCTACTGTTGGGCAACAAACAACAACAATATTGTTACAAGTAACCATCTGCACATAAGCTACAACAAAAGGTTGTACGCTAGCAGACACTTATCTGCACCAACAGTCCTCTTATTTTCTCTTCACTTTTTACTTGTGAGAGGTAACCATTACATAATTGCCCAATGTGTTTGAGATAGCGGCCTTTCGATGCCACATCCAGGAAAGTTACACAATGTTGCTTTAACAATTTTGAAGAATGATTTTGTCAGAGTCAGTTTTTCTCATATATATATACAAACTTTCTCTTACCCATTTGTATCTCCGAACTCAGCCATGCATTGTGGTTTCAGAAGTTTCTTTTCTAGAAGTGTTAAATGTATTAAGATTACTTTCAAAGTGTGATATCCTTTAATTGTTGCTGCAGTCTCAGAAACATATTTAACAGCAACCACTGTTGAGTAAACTCTCTTTAGTAACTTCAAAAGCCTCAAATAGTCATACATGCCTCACCTGAATGCTACATTAGCAGAAGAGGACATAATCTGTTAGTCTGTCTGTATTACCCTGATGGGATTTGGTGTGGTGACAGCAAGTGGTGGGAATTATACAGTGAGCCTCAACACAGCAGCACCATACCGCTGCTCTGCCTCATCTGGCCTTTTTTGCACTTCAGACAAAGTAAACTTAGTAATAAAAAGCTTGAAGTAATTCAGGGGGTATTTTAGTAAAAGAGTGTTCAAACCACATCTTCAAAATCAACCTAATTCATTCTCCTCTTTTTTATTTGCAAGTGATGTATGACGTATAAGGACATTGTCTAGTACTAATGCCATATTAATCAAACCTAAGTCCAAGGACTATACACATTGTAGGCCTCAGTCAAGGATATTTAATCTTTTCATAGTATAGGCAACACTAGTGAATTCAAGAAAACCAGTCTAAATCCTGTTGCCTTGCCCTAAAGACTATAAAACCACTTTAGGTCCACTCAGTTTATTGACATGCCATATTGTGTGAACAGTCCATTCAGCTCATTTCAAACATAAAATAAAATATAAATAAATACAATTTATCAAACTTCAGTGGAGGGTTAGAGAACACATTTGAAAATGAGAGCAATGCAATATTGTTTGACAAATAGATTTATTCAATGAACACTTGGAATGTGGAGCAGTGTGCAGTCCTTTTGACACTGTGATCCATTTCAGACAATACTCCCTTAGATATAGTCCCTTAGATGTGGAAATGGTGCAAATACAAGAACAAACCAATTCAGTATAAAAATCCATCCTCAAAGTTAATTCTTCTCCACATAAGGCTCTAAATTGAACAAAAATAGACTTTTCTCTGCCTCCTACATCATGTGTAGCAGCTACTTCTCAAAGTGTCAAATGCCGTCACCTTTTGCAGCTTGTATTGTTGTTATCTATGTATTTTTTAAATAAAAATATTGCTACAGAGGTTACATTTTGATGCTTACACTGTGTAACATAAAAGTGTTTGGAGCTGTAATAGTGTTTCAGTTTCCATTAATGGACTTTCATTGCCTCTGAACTGAAGCTCATATCTGTATTCCCATCTCAGGGTGCTTATATGGAACTTTATGTAGTGTTATAATTGTCTGGTACAGTTTATTAAATACCATATAAGGGATTATGAAGACATGTTTAAAGGGTATTTTGTATATTAGTGTAGTTTTTAATGTGTTCTATGTTGGTGATGTAAACAATGTGCATTTTTATAATAGAAATGACAACCCTTCCACAATCAGCAGTTTATGACTGGATTAGAGGGTGAACATTAGTTGATTTTGTAAAAGTTGCTGAGAACTTACAGTGACACTCAAATAGCCACAACACAGAATAATAAATAAACACAGCAGTACAATACATGGACTGCAAATGACAACCATTGAAAAATGCATAAATGAGCAGCAAACGTTAGTGAAAACTTATTTACAATTAACAATATCTTAATTTGCAGCTCATCCTTCTTTTATTTCCAAATTTATAGTTTATGTGTTTGCTAGTGTCGTCTCTATCTGAGCACTTTTTATAAAGATGCCACACAGTATGTGCAATAAACTTTTGTGAAAAAATTATAATGCCATATTAGAAAGATCAAGAGATTAAGATTTTGTTTATTTTGCAGTGTCTAAAGAAGAAATATATAATATATATAATATATAAAAAATAATATAAAACAGCAATTTTAGTTTTTTGTTAAAGAAGTACATTTTGAATACATGGCATAGTTGATTATTCAGTTCTTTTGTGCTTTAAACTATTTTTGCTTGCCTCACTGGTCATTTGGTTATCTACAATAAAAGTCAAATGGTTTGAGAATCAGATTTTGGAAATAGCGTATGCAGCATAATCTTTGTTTTAGTAACAAATTATATAGTGGTCAGTAACACTATTGTGGCCTATAAGTAAGTTTGTTCAAATCCCCTATGGAGCAACTCCAGCCACAGTCTATCTGTGCCGGTCCCAAGCCTGGGTAAATGTAGAGGGTTGCGTCAGGAATCCGATGTCAAAACATTGCCAAGCTACTCATGCAAACTACTTCTCTGTGGCAACCCCCGGATGGGGATACACTTACTAAGTAGGTTTTAATAATAGAACAGTACAAGTGACAATTCTAGACATTTACATAAAAACAGATGTCCTCCTATTTATGCTCTCTTGACTTGAGTATTTTGGATACATAACACGGGTAAACAGGTTGAATATTGTGTCTATTGTTCTATAATAATAGGATTAACCTTTTCAGAACGACAGTTGCCAAGTGCATCTAAAACAGCTCGTTGCTTACTTAGCATGTGTTGCATCACTGTGTCTTTTATTGTTTACATGATATATATGTATACAAGTCCCAACATTCAAAGGCAAAATGTACAGAGACATAGATCAATACAGAAAACAGATGTTCAGTTATACTATTAATATTAATATACTGTAAGTGAGCGTTGCGCACAGGAAAAGGAACGATTACATTTATGGTGTGGAGAAGAGGTATTGTGTTGCTTGTTACAGAGTATACCTTTGAAGAGGAAGGGACTGTAGCAACAAAGACGGACAACATACATACGATTATAATAATCTTATAAAATCTTAAAGTGGGGAATGTTTTAGATGCACTTGCAGGGCAAATGCTTTCATTCAAACCAAAGACATGAACAGACCTGAACACAGCCCTTTGTAGAACTGCACTCATTTCATTCAAAAGCACTGCCTTACAGGTTACATCTATACTATAAAAATATTACGGCAAGTGCCATATTTATTTGTATATATTTATTTATTTATATTAAAGTCTATTCCATTTAGAAAAAAATTGCCTCTATAGTGCTTTTTTCATGTGTAAAAAATGCCCTTTGTAGGATCCCACAGATGTTCATAAACAGAACCTGCAGGCAGGGTGATATGTTGCCCAAGCGGAAGAGCAAATACTGGGTTTTTTATTTCCGCTTTGTGTTTACTCTGTGGACCCAACAGTGAACTTATGTAACTGTTCATTTATGTCTTTCCATTCCCTTCTACTGAATGGGGCTTTGAGAGTTGCAGTGTTCTAGGGCACAAGCTCACATCATTAGTATTTGGTACAGTTAGCACTCATATTAACAATATCTCACTAGGCTGTTTAAAAGCTACAGTCACAGAAAGCAGAAACAGTGAAACAAAGGATCATTGGCAGGCAAGGAAGCTGGAATAATACTTTTTTGAGCCAAACCCTCTACATTTTGTTCCAGCAATCCTCTACTGTATGTCCAATAGTACTTTTCTGACTGTTAGCACTTTAAGGTTTTAACTTTTCCCTATTCCAAACTAAAATACATTTTGGCAACATCTGCAGCTAAAGCCCCTTAAGTTTATGCAATTGTTATAAAAATATAAGAATGATCATACGTCTTTACCATTTACTATTATGGCCAACAAATATGTTACCACACAGACACACTAAAGCATTTTTAAATCCTCTAAATTAAGTGGCAAGTGGAACAGCATTATGAATAGTGTCAATAAAGTCTGCCTCCAAACACAGTGAGTGATGAAGGGTGTCACACTGTTTCCCTTTGGAGAAGTATAAAAGCGAAGGTCTGTGAGTGCGCTGAGGCTAATCCTTCTGAGTGCTGTACTCAAATGAGTTGACACACTCCCAAATGTCAATATGCTGTTGCCTGCACTCTGCCTTGCCTCTATGCACAACCTTCTAAGAGAAATTCCCTTGTATTCAGGAGCTCGAGAGGTGCTTTTATTTTTTCTGTTATCTATTTAATTTACCACCAGTATGATCATTCTTTGTCCTTGGCATCTCTTATCGCAGTGTGACATGCATAAGAGTTACAAGTGCTGTTGCTGTTGTACATTATTTGCTTCTTATTTCAACAAAAAAATAATACATGTTTTATGATGTATAAGGGCACAGTGTAAAACAAACTTTTCAAACATCAGTGTGAATGAATCTGTCTGGAAATGTGTAGCTTCCTTTATGCCACATGATGTGTCTTCTGTTCAAAGTCCACAGGCATGAATGTGCATGCTTGTCTGATGTTATTTATGATGAGGGTTTTTAGTTTTTAATTGTGACTAACAGACATGGGGCAGGGCTGTGATCATACCATGAGGTTTATCTTAGTAACAAACCAAAGGGAAAACTGTTGAATGTAATGGTGTCTGACATTTCAGCTTGGCTCAAATGTGAGCTGAACCTCATCAAAAATTGACTTTGTGTAAAAAAATGTGCATTATGTGTACAGTTTTCCTGAAACACAATATGATGGAAAATAAATATGAATAAACATACTTTGTAATAGTCACTCATTTATGCTCTAACTACTGCTCAGAGGGGACAGGGGTACATTTAGCACAAGTAGAGTTGTGATTAAGGTCTAATGGCAGTTTGAGGCTCTAAACCCAAAGTTAATGCAACTCAATAATTTTAAGAAATGATAACCATTTTTTGTTGTTGTTACTAAATCATTTTATGCTATTTTAACCTTATTATTGAAATTTATAAAAAAAAAAAAAAAAAAAAACACTTCAAGGTCAAGAAAACATATTTGTTTGATATCTCTAACAGTAATCAATAACTAATAAATTTAACAAACCATTACATTTTCATTGCTTTCAATGTAAAAAAACCAACAACTAATATTGTATTTTTATATTAAAAAAGTCACATTTTAAAAAGGCACATTCCCAAAACCATTTTAAACACAAGTTTATTATATACCTTAACTCTACTTTACATTGTCAGTACATAAAATAAAACCTCTGCTCTAATGCATCCACCTCCTTTTCCCATCTATAAACAGAGCTTATCTTAACAAATATATATAAATATTAAATTACAAGTTAACATGATAATGCTGCTGTTAATTGCTGTCTGCTAAGATAATTATCAAACTGCATTGTGCGTTTGAGGTTTCACTGAATGGAAAATCTAAATTGAACAGCTCATAATTAATAACGGGATGATTTTTGGACACTTCATTGTACTGAGAGCACAAGAGTAATCACTGGTAATAAAGATGTGAATCAACTCAAGACAACAAACTAAGCAGATGCTGTCATTTTGTTATTAATGTGGGGCTTCAGTATAATCAGTCATAATTGCCGAACCACACTCTTCATTTGAATATGAATATGTAATTACACCAGTTTTACAACGCTTTCTGTTACCACCTCATCTCTTCTGTAAAATAGGTTTAAACAGCCTAAAGACTTCACATTGTGACTCATTACTAGTCCTTTTTTATTACAAGGATTCAACACCTAATGTAATTTTCATAATAATAAATAAATCAATAAAAGGGCAGTTGCATTGAATGTAATGAACAGATTAACAAAAATAATCCCAGACTGATTTTGTTAATCCATTCAGACCAGTAATAATATAATATTATTTCATTACACTTGACTAGATCTGGGATTATAGCACACTTTTATTAAACTCTGTATTGAATCAAGATATAATATATGGTAAATATGTATTTGTCTTTGATTAACTTTTAATTAAATCCAGGATTTGGTTTAGTTTTGGACACAGCAGTACAAAGATGAACCCAAATGCCCTGTCGACACAGTGACCTCTTCACATTTAAGAAGTATGTAGAGTTTTGTCAGCGGTGAGTCAGCAGGCTCTTCAAAAGAAACCCCGAACAAAAAAAAAAAAAAAGAAAATTCTAAAAATGTCAATACAACACCCCTAAGAATACCAAATTATCTGCACATAGTTATCTACACCTGGACACACATTATACCCACAAGGTGTTATTTTGTTGGTAGAAGATGAAACAAAAATACACTTTTAAGTTTTGTATTCCTTCTGTATAATTTATCTGTGAGTCATACTATGATCAAACGGACCATCTCACGAAAGTGTAATGGGGTTTTAATGATGGAAAAGATAAAGGTCAAAATATACAGTCAAAATGGCAATAATAAACTCTAGGCAAAGTAAAATGTTTTCTCTTGCAGAATTTTACGATAACATGACACATAGAGTGCAGCTGTTGGATGCTGGTGTGCCACTGCTACATCACCTCCTCAAAGTAACCCAATATGATTGTAACAGGAAGGCTCCTGGAATAAGATTTTGTTAATCTGTATCCTTCTGTATTCAGTCCATTGTTTTCTCTTTCATTAGTCAGAATGAGGTTGGAAACAGACATATCCATTCAGTCTCTTTGGCAGTGTATTCATTTCCTCAGTTTGTTTATTGTGTGAAAGATTAAAACAAATATCCCATTGTTTTTAACTTTGCGCCATCTGTTGTGTAGGAAATATTTTAGATTTCTCTTGCATATTTGTTTCTGTAGTAATTGGAATGTTTATGGAAGTACAATTTAATTCTTGGACACTGTAGTAGTCTAAAAGAATACTAATCAGCCATCTTGAGATTTAGTTGTTCTGCCATACTTTCAAAGAGTTGTTTTTCAAAACAGACATAAAAACTAAAATGACAGTAAACATGTTGAGAGATATTCTCCCAGAAAGTAGGCATCCTTTGATGATATTCAAAGTTTGTGGTAAAATATCTTCGCAGAAACATCCAAAAGTATAGAGTGTAATCGTACAGATGATAGTTATTTTCTTTGCTGAACAGCAGTCATGGCGTGCTACTTCAAACCTTCACCTTTGAATGACTGTACTTTGCAAGTGGCAGAAGTAAACACTGCAGCTACAGGAGTCATCTGTGCGCTCTTTACCGAGGGCTAAAGCTCCACATCTCTATGATGTACATAAGCCAACCCTGTTGTTGTCATGACAACAGATGCTGCATGCATACCAGCCTCCTTCACCAACAAAATCTACTGGGATGGATAAAAGGACCTGTAAGATGGTCAAAAGATTTATTGGCATTTAGCAGTGATCAGATGGAAACTCTCCCATTATTACTATACTGTAGGTTCATTTTATATATATTTACATAAATAAATCTTTTTTTATCAACATATTATTGCCTGGTTGTTAATTGGTTAAAACACATATTCAAAAAGTGCTAATACAATTTAAAACCACAAATAATGTCTTGTAAATGTGTTTAAGGGTTATTATATAAAAATCTGTTTAATCTGTCAAAAATGTAGCTAATTGTATTTTAACATTCACACCTCCCTCTCACAACAAAGTATATTTAGTATTGGTTTTGAAATCCACTGAAACATTCAGTTTTTCCAGTGCTAATTAAAAGCATTCACTCACCACTTCGGGCCAGTGTTGGGGTCTCTGCTGTCTCTATCAAAAGTAAAATGATTGGTGTCTAAAGTGTGTCCACTGGCTATTCATTTCTTGTTATTCTTTTTGATTTTTGATTAGGTTTGAGGTTGAGGAGGAATTTGAAAATTCAAGACAACAGGACAGTCACCTAAATGCACCACTTCTGGCTCCCTACAGATCCTTGTCAAGCCATCTTTTGACATTCAATTAATTACAACTGTGAGTAAAATGAGCAACAAAATAGTATTTTTACTTGGGTGTTAATTTTCTACATAGAGTTCAAGGCAGGCATTTTACTGTTGGAGGTGGTGTGTATGTGTTCTCAGTAATCCTTATAGACACTACACATTCTAAGGGCTTGTAGAAAGACAGAATTGCTGCTAAGTATTGTATCCAGCTTCTATAACAAACAAAGATTCAAAAAGCAAGTGAAAAAAAAATGAAAATATGCCTGGACATTGTGCGTCAGAACAATATTACATTGCTTCTGGTAATGGGTTTGATCATTGACTTGTAAATGACTTTATAGGTTCAGTTTCTTTCCATCGCTTTAAGTTCTGTTTTACAAAGTAGGTGTGCTCTGGAGGTCGTCCACCACTGACCAGAGCCACACTTCAGAGACTCCTCCACAGCCCTTGAGCCAAACGCCTAATGTGTGTGGGTGTTTGGAGGCAGCAGCCAGCGCACTACAAGCTGCTCTTGGGAGATCAGGATTCAACGCATATTATTATATCATTCCCAGTGGTTAAGGAGATGTTCCAAACTCCCGACTCTAAAACAACACTACCTTCCGGCGGGTTGGTAAGTTGAATATATGAGAGGCATATTTGTATGTCAGTCTGTCGCAGAAGCATGCATGTAACTCCTTTAGGAGACTTTGTAGGGACTAGAAACCCTGTATAAATTTGATTGAGAAGACTTTAATTTAGATCCTGTCCTTTATTCTTCTTTTTTCCTTTTAGACAAAGAACTGAGATAAAGTCTGAAAGTTGTTCAGTAATTCATGAGACCATTTTGATGCTCTTCAAGTATAATTTTAAAAGGATTGGCTGTTCCCACTCAAGTGCAGTTTTTGAGGATTTTATAGTTTATCATTATGTCAGAATGTCAATAAGAATTCAAGTTGCTTTTGTATTTTCACTCTTTTGTTCCTTGTATGATTTACCTCACCTTACCTTCACCTAAATCTGATCAGCCGGTTTCACATGAGAGTAATTTCTCTAAATTTGTTCTCCTTTTGTCTGTTTTGTGTAGAAAGAGAATTTATCTAACTGTGACCAGGCTCCCCAAAAATCTAAAAGTCATTATTACAGGGCCAGTGATTAGAATATTACCAATAGGGGGAAATAGAAAAATAAATGTTAAAGCTTACCAGAACATAAAATAAAATGTGATTTTTCACTCGGGATAGCATATATACGGTTAATTTAAACCCAAAAAATGTATGTCCAATAATTATTAAAGAATTTATATTAACTTTGCAACTGTCCCCTCATGTGGGGTCAGTTGCAACTTTTAACAGATGTAAAATGGTAATTGGTGTGCATTTTGAACCCTTGTCAAACACTCAAAGCACTTTATATCATGCTTCCATTCACCCCATTCACACCTGGGACAGGCAGAGAGCGGGGCTGCCATACACAAGCCCCTCACAGCCTTCTCCGACCACCATCAAACTCATCTCAACACTCACAGTCATACACCAGAGCTGTGGCACTGGAGGCAAGGTGGGTTTAGTGTCTTGCCCAAGGACACGACAACAGTATGAACCGGGAAGAGCGGGAATCCAACTGCCAACCTTCCGGCTCAAAAATGCAAAAATAGTTGAAACCATGCCTGCTCTCCCCTACTAAAAATCCAAAAGTACACTACACAGTTTCAACAAAAGAAATAGATGGAGTACTTTTCGGTGAAAAAAAGGTCAATGTTTATAAAGTTCTTGTGATGTTAAAATGATTAAAGTGCTTCTGAATTTCATCATTAGTATTGAATTAGGCATAAAAGAAGAAGAACCCAAAATGCATGACTCATGGTAAGTCAAGGTTTAATAAAGCAGTAAAGGTATCCAATCATTCAGCAGGCAATCTCAAAGTAAAAAAAAACAAGTAATAGTCGACCAGCAGAGGACTCTCACAAGGCGCTTAAACAGACCACTGACACAAGAGGACATGACGATCTTGCAGGGAACAATGGAACAGATGTGAGTTTAAATACACCAAGGAGGGAAGGACATTAGGGTGGGGGACAGGGACTCACACAGGGTCGAAGGCTGATACAGACCAGGATGTAAAGTGACCTGAAACAAGACAAAAGGTGAGTTACAAAATAAAAGAGAAAATGAGAAAATTGAGAGCATGTCCTTAGAGCATGACAATTAGAGGAACACTTTAAGGAGGCTATGACTAATCTTAAACATAATCAGCTTCAGTCTTGTCTTCAGTCTACTGCTATATTACTGCCATCTTACAGGAGATAATTTAGCAGTTGAGTTAATCTTCACAAGTAATAATTCATTAGAAGATGAAGTATTTACCATGAAGTGGTACTATCAGTGGGGGATTTATATCTAAGAAGTTTTTTTTCTCTCTTTCATTCAATATTTGTTCAGGCATTATGAATAGAGAAAGAAGTTATTATGCACCATTATGTGAAGTGCCAGAGGAATACATGCAGAGCTGTGACACAGTCTGGATCGATGTGCCCTCCACAACCAAATAAAAACTACTTCCTTCTTTTTCATGAACCATCATTTTTCATTTAATTAATATCCAGGATGATGAAACTATTTGTACATCCAAAATTGTGTATTCTGTGCTGCTTTACAGATAAATTCAGTCACATGCATAAGTGTGTTTAAACTGACAGCCCATCCCAACTCTCCTGATTCAAATCTGCTCAGCAAAAACAGTTCAGAAGGTGTCTGTGCTCACTGACTGGAAGGATTAAGGGCGACATCAAATGGTAATCAGTTCATTACACTTCCTCTGATAAAATGAATAAAAAAAAGATGCCAAATTGTACAAGTTAGAAGAGAAAAGACAGACACCAAACTCTGGAGTTAGTTTACTGGCTGCAAAAATAATGTGATTTTCCATTTGCAGTAAATCAGCTGATGCATAAACTGTTACCACAAGTCACCACAATCATAACACTTATAGTATATTCATTTTATTTGACTGAATGACAATTTTAACAGTTTATAACTTACCCATAAAGATGAAAAAAGAAGCATGCCATGACCTGATACTAACTCATGGACATTCACAGTAAGGGTAGATATAAGATATCATTTATTTTTGCCAATGCATCCATGTGACATAGATTTATTGGAGTAATTATGTACTGAGTACTAGATGTTGGCAACAGTTCAAGTGAGTCATAACAGCAGTGACAGCACTAAATTACATTCACCTACTCTGTCTTGTGTTAGTCCTCTTCGCTCAGTTAATGCTTTGCCATGGGATCAGCACTATCCTTCAGTGCTTTGTAGAGCATATTGTCCTATATGTAACCTGCTAACATTGTCTTTTAGAAATGATAGCATTTTAACTGAATGATTGTAATCATCTCCAAAGACACAGAAGCACACAAAACATTTTTTAATGTAAGAACTGTGTTTTGTATCTGTTATGTTCTCCACCAAATCCCAAAAGAAAGATTTGTTATGCAAACAACATCCCAGTGGAGCACACAAGTGGTGCTATGGGGCAATTGGTGCAAGTGGGTTGTTTATATTATTGTATTTTTTCATATTGAAACAAACCAGCTAAAAAGAAAAATATGAATCATGCTACCAGCTTTACACTATTTTTGTTTTTCAGAAACAAAACTGAACACAATGACATTATCATCTGTGGACTAAACAACAAAGCAACACACTAGAAGATACTAGTGACAAAAGTGAACTCTTTAGATATCATTTGTTAAATAATTTGTTGACTAATGAACATTTTAACACACCATGAATAAACTGGAGAAACAGAGCCACAGCCCTTGTCCAGGTGGTGTTAATGGAGTGGCTCATTTCATCTGATGCTGCATTCCCATTATTTTCCAGACAGCCCTAGCCATTTCCTCCATATGTTGATTAGGCTTTAAATAATTACACCATGTTTGCACCATGTGGGAGGATGAGCGCTCAAGACTTAGATGCCATATGATAATGTTCCAATCCAGTAACAACAGGGAAAACCGGTGTTGGTTTAGTTACGTATGGTTGGAAAGATGGTAAGTTGGTAAGATCCTGGACAATGGCCAGTTGGTTGCAGGGCTAAACCAAGCATTTCCTCATTTTCTGTCAAATTCACTCCTTATCAGCAAAAGCCCACAAATATATATCTTTGAAAAGGACAATAATTCAAAAGTGTGGTTTGGTTTTGGCCAGTTGTCTAATTGGCCACTCATGGATAGCCTTTCACAGTCACAGCCATTTGGGCAGAATAAATCTGGCCACACTGAATCAAAGGTAAACTCCTGGCAAAACTAAACACACAACTGAGGAGAATTGCTCTGATTATAGCCGTCTGCAATCCACTAACCAGTGCTGGACCAGATGGATCATAAATATGCAATGTCCACTTCTTATCCTTTCTGTCTTCAGTTTGTCACAATGCAGACATGCATGTATTCACAAGAGTAGTCCTCAATTGGCTTTTTCTTATGTGCACCTGGCAACACTCAGTCACTGCTGAACAGATTTTCACAAAACACTTCTTCTTACTCAAATGACCTCATATTACAGAACAAATTTCTATTTCTTTTTTCACTGGATACAAATGCTGAGCTTTGAACATATAGTACATTATCTTAAATCTGTAGGTGGGAACAAACAAGTCTGATTAAGTGGCAGAAGCTTGTGTCCAAAGTAAATTATAAGGCTAAGTCCAGTTATACAGCCAATTACTTAATCAATTTTACTTTTTTTTAGTCATCAATCTCTCAATTAATTTATAGTATGGCAAAAGTATTTCTGTGTGCGTATTACAATTTGTCTGTAATAAGATTTGTGCGTATCACAATTTGTGTGTACGTGTCAGGATTTGTGTGTTAGGACTTGTGTTAGGATGCGTGTGCGAATTTATAAATTGACCAATCTGTCAAACAAATGCACAGCCAACAGCCTAAAGCAACACTATGTAACATTTAGCCACTAGATGGCGCAGATTCCTTTTTAGACTGTCTGTGTTGTTTGTTTCCAAGAGGAAACTATCCAAAACCAGCAAGTTTGGAAGAAAAATCAGTAAGGTCCTTTTAATGCCTTTAGGACATATAAAACTCTGCTAGGGTCCAGTGTATTGGCCTATTAGGAGAGTTCTGCGCATCCTGGTGGCAAAGAATTAAACATCATTTAAATCAGAGTTTTCTGTCCAGCTGAGGGTACTGTCAGTTAAATAGGCATGATTCTACCAATCACGTCTTTAAGAACCAATACAAAATGTAAAATTTTAAATTACGCAATGCTACTAGCTAAAAGTTACACAGTGTTACTTTAAAGTTCTATGTCTTACACATGCAACTCTTAATACACACAAAACTTGTGTTTGTTTATCTTAACACGCACATCTTTTCATGTGCTTCCAAAAACAATCAGTTCTGCTTCCTGTCATGTCTGATTGTTACAGTAATAGCCATTGATAACTAATATACTCAACATTAAATGTTAATATTGCTTTTAAATTTGTTGAGCTCTATATTCAAGCAATGATTGTGACTTCAGAGTCACTTGTGCCAGTTCAGCTGAAGTATGCGATGTAAAGAAGAGAAACGCCTGCAGGAACTGGCAGTGGGGGGTCCATAAGGAGTGTGGAGCAGCAAGGGAGCATGTCCAATAGACATCAAAACCTGCTCCAAAAAGGCAATGGAAAACTGCATATGTAAAGAAAAAAAATAGTCTCGATGTAAAAGCCCTTCTGTTCAAACGGGAGTTTAATTTCTACTACTCATCATCAAGGAACACAGGCACAGTGGAAAGAAGTGGACAATGCAAATTAAAACTTTAAAACTCTGAAAAATTGTTATTTCCAAAGTTTTCTGAATAGAGCACTGTAAAAAGTGTTATCACAGAGTTTGTTTAAAAATGTTTAGTCAGTCAGCTCACATAGAGAAGTTTAAGGTAAATACTGAACAGCAGTGACTGGAAGATTGGCGTCTGGGCTCTTATTCTTACACAGCTACTCTAACAATGCAGATGGAAGATAAACTCACTGTAAATCATCTTTAATCTGAGTAAAATGGCATAATGTGATGCCATCCAAAAGAGCACCATTTAATGCGCATGGTTACTTATTTAACAGGTAAAGCTAGATTTAACTTTGTATGTGTGAATACATACTGTAAAACTAAAAACATAAAAATTTTAATTTCTTTGCCTCCTGCACATGATGCTGCTCTCTAACTCAGTGACACAGTTATACGTCTGCAGTCTGCTGGCTTAATTGGCACATCATCCCTGAGAAAATGGTAAATGGTAAATGCATGCATTTATATATATTTTTTGCACCCTTCACAAGGCACCCAAAGCGCTTTACATTCACCCCATTCACACATATTTACACCTGGGCAGACAGAGAGGGGGGCTGCCATACACACGGGACTCACAGCCTTCTCCGACCACCACCAAACTCACCTCTACAGTCACACACATTCATACACCAGTGCCAGTGCTACAGACACTGGAGGCAAGATGGATTAAGTGTCTTGCCCAAGGACACAATGACAGTATGAACAGGGGGAATTGAACCCTCAACCTTCTGGTTATAGGACGACTGCTCTACCATTGAGCCAGAGCGTCCCAAGAATCATTGCATTCAAACTCTTGGATAACAACCCAGATTCAAGTTTTGTCATTAGTCATGTGTCTGTGCTTTATTGTCCTTTATAGCTCCATTACACCAGCAAAAGCATGCAAACCTGCACTGTAAAAAATCTGATGTTAGTCTAATGAATGTTAATTTACAATAAAGAGCAGGCAGCTGATGGCTGGGGTTTTAAAATATGCCTAATAAAAAGCTAATTAAAAGCTTAACACTGTGAAATTATTACAATTCTGTTGCAAAATTCAAGATCAATCTTGGGGAGTTCAAAAACAGTGTTTGTAATATGTAAACATGAACATTATAACTATGTTTAAGGAAGAATTTAAACAAATCGCTCTGCAGTTGTGAAGAGATGAAGCTTGACTGGCCTTCACAGAGGACTTGAGTGTTATTTCTGATTTCTTCTAATCAAAAGCTACTAATAAAAGAAAATATGTGCATGAGAATCATCAAGCAGCGTTTTTTATTATTAAAACTATTTTCTTGATAATTATGTTACAAATGCATTTCTTTTTTTTATTTTCAACCCAAAGTAGAAGGTTGAAGGTTTCTTACTTACTTACAGAGAAAAGGATCAAGCAATACAATACACTCATTCATACATTCTTACGTTTTTATAACTAGGTTAACTACTTTCCCCAGAATAAAATTACAGTAAAAACCAAGCAGACCATTGGCAATGTCATTCAAGTGTGCTGGAAATAAAAAAGGAAACGTAAAACACTGAAAAATCAAGATAGGTTAACATTTATTTCAAAGAGTGATCACTAAAAGGTGTCTGATAAAAGACTGGTTTGAAGAGCCATAGACATAGTTCCATGAATTCTTCTTCTTTTTTTTTCAAAGTAACCCTGTGGGTGAAAACTATGGTAAAAATCACTTACAAGCTGACTCAAGTGATTGAGCTTCTACAAGGTTAAACATATGTCAAATAAAACTAGAAAACTGCTAGAGTATGAAGCAGCAGTGAGTGAAGATGAAAGTCCTTTTCCTCTTTTTCTTGCATAAATATCCCAACATATGAGATGCCTAACTTTTTATTTAACCATAGTTACTTTGTGAACCAAACAATGACACTTGACAATGACAATGCTTAATTAATTCAACCTGCAGAGATAAGCCCATACCATCATGACTGTTACTAAAAGATATTACTAGGTCCAACAGTTTCATCTTAACGCAGTGTCATATTTAATTCTCACAAAAACGTTCTTTTGTGAGTGTTTCCAGTGCTAAAAACTCCACATTTATGAGTAAAGTCTAGTTCGTGTTTATGGAAGTCTGAGGGCTTATTTTAAGTGTTTTTGAAGTAATCCAAATCTCATAAGCACCAGGATTTCTCCAGGTCATACTTTATCAAGAGCTGAAGCACCACAAGCTTATATTAACATGTTGCCCATGTAAGATTCCCAAATCCTCTACATCAGTCTCACATCTCACAAAAACAATAAAACAGAATGTTATTAAAACACCAAAAGAAACAAGAAAAACATGACATGGCATATTAAGTACAAATGAATAAAACTCTATTCAGAACATATTTTTAATGGACAATAACAAATGTTTATTGGCAGATATGTTTTGCCCGTCAAAGAACATGTTCTAATCAGTTTTTGTTTAATTGCTACAGTGATACAAACCAGCCTACAAAGAGCTCTAAACAATACAACGTTTTCTAAAATCTAACAATCTGCATTTTTCTCTGAGAATTAACTTTTCTTCTTGCTTTGAACTGCACTCCAAAATCTGTCATCAGCCAGAATGAGTCTGGATCTGTTTGGACCCTACCTTACCCTGTCGGTTCCTGGCCTCTGGGCCGGCTCAACCAGTAGGATTTGCACAGTTCCAATGTAACAGAAGTTGGCGTAAAAGTTAAAACTTAACTTAAACTCAGATTAACTCTTAAAACTTTTTTTCTAAATTCACAAACTGCATCATTTTTAAATTTATTATTGTAAAAAGTTTTTAGCACTGTATTCTTGGAACAAACTGCGGAAAGATTTAAAACTGAAAGATTTTCATTTTCTTTAAACAATTTTAAAACAAAATTTTTAATCTCTTTCCATGATTTATTGTTGATTCAGTCTCCATATTCAAATGCCGTCTGTTTGTTAACTTAATAAATAAACATCACCCTTCTTCATAGTTTATGCTTAATTGTGATTTGTTGCACTTTACAAACTCATGATAACTTAAATTAGGCTTTTATTTTTATTTTCCTTTAATTGAGATGGTGCCCCAAAACAATTTAAGTCAGCCTAATTCTCTGTCTTTACAAATATGCTACAGTGCTAAGTGTTGTCAGGATAAATGCTCACAGATTAAGGCCATCTGTTGAGTTTCCTTTCAAATTATTTTCTCGTGATATAAAATAGCTCATATATTCTACATAGTTAAATACATTCGGCAAATTAGAAGTGCTTCCAAAAATAGTCTTAGTGATTAGTCTATTTGCTTAAGAATTTACATTTTAAAATGGTAATATTGTTTTTCCTAGTTATATGTTACTTCTTCACAGAAGTTTTTCATTAAGGTTTCCTGAGTCTGGCTGCTTTACATTGAAAAGCTGTGGTGAGTAATATCCTTGTGGAAACACACACTGTGTTTTGCGTTTTAATTCAGTAAAGCTTCACTGTTTGCCCTTAAGGACAAACAGTGATTTAAGGTGCTTTCAGCATGAGAACCAGTTTATGTTCGCAAATTAATTTCATTCAACTGTAAAGAGGGCTTTTATCTATGAAAATGTCCCCCTTTGTGATTTTATCCTACACCACTACACACTCATGCGTTTTTGAAGTAATTGGTACGCTATAACAAGGGATTGGTTTTAAGTAGATAACCACCGGGGGACCGCAGGGTGAAATCCTGGTTAGATTATTTTTTTCAATTAATTTTGGCTGACCTTGTATAAAACAGACACTCAATACATACAAATAAGGCAAGTTCTTGTTGTAAATGAATGAAATATTGGGTCATGGCATTGAACAAGGAAGTTTGGATGGCTCCCTTCGACTCTTGTTCAATTCAAGACCTGCTGTTAGGATCACAGTCACTTTGTAGAGTACTGCCTTCACTAAAAAGGTTTTGAGAAGAATGAAAGTTGTTATATTGAAGACAGATTTGAACTGCCATTTCTGACATAACAGAGTTGTAATATTCAGCTCTGTAGTTGTTGTTGTTCTATGACTATGTACCTGAATATGTATAAATGAATATGAAAAGTGCAAGAATGTTTACTGTGATCTGATTTCTAAATGTGTCTGCTTGCAAGCCAATGATAAAGAATATTTTACAGGTCATAACATGGCTTTGAATCTTCTGTCACATATTGGCAGCAGCATACCGTAATCCCAGTTTAGGCTTTGAAGGAGGTTACTTAGCGATAAGCAACCATCTGTAGTTAACTCTGACTTTCACTTTAGAGACTGATGCATTGTGAACATTATTATGAGTTTGCTTTTAAAACTTGTTCATTGTTTTTTTCTTGGATTTTTACTGATGAAAGTACAACTTTTTAAACAATGGCTAAATCTGAATATTGCTTTGACTATAGGGGCATAATTGTGTTTTCTTTTGCAAAGTAATCTATCATGAGAATACTTTGTTTAATTTAGCTTTCAGCTTGCCTTTTGCTTCAAAAATCCCACTGCATCGCAGTCCCATTGGCAGAGCAAAGAATTCTGTTCTGCCAGATTAGTCTGCCAAAACCTTCTTTAATTTACAGCTCAGTAATGCTAACGCTCCATTTAGCATTCACATGATAGAGATGCATTGCTCAAGCAAAAAGAAAATGATATCTCAGCAAGCATGTCAGTTAGCACTCACACCAGATATGAGTTGAGGCTTTCTTACCAGTTGTTTGATGCATTTGAGTGTCTGACTAATCTATCAGGCTTTATGGTTATTTCCAATAAATTCTGTACTGTTGCCATCGTCAAAACACATCACTATCTTGCCTGGAAGACTATCGCATGAACAAAACAGCTTAGGGCATAATTTGGAATAAGATTTTCAATGTTGTGCACAAGAAAAAAGCATGTCCAGGCTGTATTCAAATATCAAGATCCTCTTTGCAAAGAAGCCATTGTAAAAACATACTCATTTTGATATCTGGACCATTTTTTAAAGTGGGAATAGAAAACAAACATCTGAAGATTGATCTGTTGGGAAAAATACACACCAACAAACTCAAAGAGATTGCCAACATTTCACAAAACCTGACTTGGTAAACAACAGAAAAAGTATTGACATAGCAACTTCAATTCTGAATAATTAATTAATTAATTCCTGAGGGAGTGTTCTCAGTAATCTTAGAAGCTTTCTTCTATTCATCATCCAGACCACTAAAGAAGTGTTGTACAGCCTTATGGCAGATGGGATAATGTAGTCCTCCTGCTGCAGAATGATCTCAAGTGTCTGCTCTATTGAACCATGTAAAGGATGATCCATGTTGTTTAATACTCAGACAGATTCTTACTGTTTCCCTGACCTTTTTATATCACTTTTACACTGCTAACCCTTGCATTGTAGTACTTAAGGATGGTCTTGGTCTCACCCTGCCCTTCACCAAGCTCTTGATTTTTTGCACTATCTCCTGCTATAGCTTTTGACATTGTGTCGAAAGGTGTGGAATAGTTGAAGAGCTACAATAAGATGCAATTATTTTTTTTCACAAAAATACCTGAAAAATCTATTTGGGGAAAAAAGGTAAAAAATGTAATAAATAATTTGACAAAACAACATTGTTATATTGCCATTGCCTCAATCAGTTTCCTTGATGACACTAAACGAGGAATATAACACTTTTTACTCAGAAAACTGTGTGGCCCAAAGGAATGATATTCCAAATGATGCATCATATTGTCACCTACTGTACACCTTCATTTTTTTCCTATCTTATAATTTATGTACAATGATCACAGAGGGACATCTGGCCCTTTTTTGATGAAATAACGATTAATGTATTTTCTATGAATATGTAGACATTCATAATATAATTAATAAAAGCGCTCTACATATGCTTATTAATGCAATAGCATGACCCTTTGAGCAGCTGTGAGCACTTTTGATTCCCGTATTTGCATTAATGATTCATTAGAATGTGTTTTGGCATTTCTGGCCTAGATGATCAAGAAGAAGTCATAAGAATGAACTAGGACAAGTGTAGCTTCATTTCTAGTGACAAGTCCTGCAAATGCCATTCTCTAATTAAAAACTCATTAAATTCAGTGCGACACCTGAAGAGTGCGTACTGAATTTAAAACATTTGTGGTACCTAATTAGTATGACTTCTGGACCACGCCACACTGGCATTAATGAAAATAGCGGATGAGAAAATTGGGGGGAATCAAGTTAAGTGGCAAGAGAGGGGTCTTTGAACAATTGAAAGGGATGGGTGTATGGGACCATATGAGAGCTTTAACTCTTCAGTCACAAATGTCTAAATATTTATTTCTAAATATTCCACTGCTCTTACCTCTAAAGACAATCCAGTACAAAATGATCTGTAGATACCGAACGTGGAAAGAAAGATGTAAAGAAGCAATTTCAGGAAAGGGAACACAAAATTTCATCTGTAAAGCTATACGAACGCAATGAACACAATCAGGTTTAGAACAAGGGGTTCTTAGTCAAAAACTGCTTTGAGAGTCTGTATATCTGTAGTGTTTTCACAAGAAAGCAATTGAATAATCACCTTTTTTTGGTTACATGAGCCTCCAGAGATAATTTATGCTTTGTCTATTTCTTTAAAATGTTTCAAACCTTATGGTGGGGAGTGTATATTGGCTGAATGTGCAGTACCATTTGCAGACAAACATATTTTCTGGCTTTCATTAATTACAAAAATAGGCTACTTAAAAGTGCACAGAGGGTAAAAATTGTCTTGTGTGACAGATAGCCATGTCACTTTTCCATGACATGTCGGCAACCTCTTTAAAGTAATAATAATATACAGAATAACCAGTATTATATTTGTAAAAGAAACCTGCCGGCAAAATACCATCAGCAAATGGCAATTAGTTTACAGATGCGTTCACCTTTACATTGTGGGTGTGTAATAAAAGGGATTTTCATGTGAACATGTGAACATTGATTTAATTTTTAATAAAAATTCTGCACGTTATAGCTTTAAGGTCTAAAATGACTCATAAATCATAGGTCATGTTTTTTAGTTAACATCTAAGATCACAAGCATGACCTTCGAAAGTCCGCATCTATATATGTGATTATTTTGACTCAAAAACGCAGCTTTAACCACACTGAAAATGATTTATAGTAAGTGTTATAGTAAATAACTTTAAAGGAATATATTGTAGTTCTGGAATTGCATGGACATATATAGTTTTAACAGTAATCAAACTGCATTACTAGAGTTGAATACATTATACATAGTATGGTCTACAAGCTATAAAAGGAAGAATACCAGGAAGAGGCAACATATAATCACTTGAAGTAATCCTTGACGAGTGAAGTTCACAGAATTGTGCCTCCAAAGTGAGAAGGAATGCCGAGTGAAACAGATCAACCATCACTGCAGCTGCAGAGTTCATTACAACTTATTCTGTTGTGTGGAGTTAGGCGGATGTTTCATTGAGGGGGACAGCCAACTCATGCCCTTGTGAAATAGCAGCACTAAGTGCATTTGGGACTGCAGTGGAACAGCTAGCTCCTGTCACAATAAGACTTGTCATATGATGCTTCCAGGGAGCCCAAAAACAACAAACACAACAGTGTATTAGAGTCTCTGCAAAGGCTGGGGGTCGTAAACAGGGCTTGGATGTGCACAAGGGCACAACTGTGGAGAAATGAATCTTGTCAGTTTCTCGTATACTCAATCTGGGCGGTAATAATAATACTTTTACCAATGTAATCAGTTGCATCTTTTTGTTTGTCCATCAGATGAAGTATGTGAAAAGAACACTGCACAATAGCCCTTAAACACTCATGTACACCAACAGAAAGAAACATTAATGGGTTTGTCTCTGGCCTATGCCATTTTCTACATAATATGACAGACTGACGAACAAAAACATGAGAGTACCCATCAGAGATAATCCACTTTCCACTATTGTGCTTTTAAAACTTTAGTTTTATTATGTACAGATGTTTCATGAATATGAATGGTGGCCTTTTGGTTTGCCAACATTAGCACAAATTCTTTTGCAAGCTTTGGGAAATAAATGAGCAACATGAAGAGAATATTTTCCTTTTTAGTGTGTTTAAAATGACCCATGAGGGAAGAGAGAAAGATGAGTCATCAATTTCAGGTTTTGTTTTGACCAGACTCACCACTTTTGCATAAAACCTTGTACATTGTTAACTGTGTTGTTGATGTTTTGAAATCAGGTTGATGACACAATATACAACATTTCTTTAAAACAGATAATCTTATCCGAGGTCTATAGGAACTAAAATAATGTGGTGCAGGTAAATGTATTTGCTCACACTCACTTTCCTTACCTTTTCACATCCAGACAAACGCATATTCAAAAAAGGTTGGATATTTTGCTTTAAATTATAATAACTAAATAATTAATCAAGACATCTGCTGCCTTTGAAGAACTCACAAAGGGATTTAGAGCATTTCAGGTTTGTAACTTTTTTTCCCCTTTCTACAAGATTAGAAACAATAAACTTGTGTGAAGTCTTCCTCGAAACATTCTTTTTAATTAAGGCAAGAAAATTAGAGTGCATGGCTGTTTTGGTATCTTTTAATGGGTATTTTTACTTTGTTTGTTCCTCAGGCGCACTGGCCTATTGTCTGTTTTCTCATTGGCACCGAGCCAGTGTTAGCAGTGCAGCCGTCCAAGCATCTGGGAGTCAGGATTCACATACCATGACCATGCTATTTCTCAGTATGCCAGTTGTGGAAGTGCCTCATACGCTTCTAAGTGAACTAACTGGCTGTTCGCCTGAGCAGGAACAGTGGTCGTTGCATAAGCAGCGTTGGTGTGGGTAGAAGAGTGAAACATGGATCCCGCTTTGTATTACCAAGATGTCTAATGTGTAATCGTCTTTGACAGCCCATTTGCTGTCTCTGGCAGCTTTTTAAAGATGAAGGGAGCACTTTGGTTTAACAAGTCTCCATCTAGAGCGTTACGTAACAGATGTGAGATACGTTTTGTATGATTATTTTTATTAAACCGCTTTTCCACTGGCCACAAAATTGTTAAAAACTGCTAATAATCTCACATTTATCAACAACTTCAACACAAATGCAGAGTCATTAGACCCATGTGTCCCAAAGACTACAGTCAGTATCCTCTATTGTGGAACAGACAGAATTATGATTGTCCCAAAAGCTTCTACAAACTTTCTGCCAAAAGTGTGTGTCTGATTGTTATTGAGGTTAATGGGTAAATGTAAGTTGGAGGTTAGACACAAGATATTAGTCTAATATCCAAGATATTGGATGTAAAGTGCAAGGGAAGTTTTCTATTGGAAAAGTTATGTGTTCAAAATCATTTTGACCATGTCTTGCCCCAGTATCTTTGAAACTTTAAAATAAGATAAAAACATTTACAAGTTACAAGATCCAAGTGAAAAAGACCTAAACCAGCATTGATTACACAATTTTCTGTACCATTTGAAATTCACTCAGAAATGGTGTGGAAAAGGGGAATTAAGAAGTCATTATTAAGATTGCGGCTGAAGGGAGATGCTTTACAGAAAAAATCCTTGAAACTCACAACAGAATGAGTCCAGTTACCGAGGATCGTGATCATAAAAAGTGTAGGAAGAAAATTAGTTACAATAACCTTTATGGAGCCTTTTTTGCCTATTAAACAGCGTTGCATCTATTTTGCAGAGTGCTTTATTCCTACAGGGAAAATGAGATCAGTGACCTTTCCATAAAGTGTGATTGGAGCTTGAGAGAGCTATGAAAGGTATTGAAGACAGAAAAGATGACAGGTGATAGCACATTGCTTCTTCCAAGCAATACTGTAACGTACAGGCAAAAGATCTTTGCCTGGAGCTGAAGGTTTTTGTCGTGGAAAAGCAGGAACATGGCGAGTGGTGGCCCTGATGAAAGTGAGGTTGGTGGAAGGGCATGGACTGAGACTTGTGAGACTTACAGGAAGAAGATGAAACACAGCAGACATGCCACTATACATTTTATGTCTCCTCGGTCACTGCACAAAGGGCTTTAGTGCATTTCAGGTTTGTTTCTTCTATCTTGGAGATAGAAAGGGTCCCCCCTATTGGCTTCTACAATGAAGGGCTTTAACAAAGAATAACACCTTAGATTGAGCAGCACAGAGTGGAGGAATGCTTGGAAATATTCAAGAAGACTGTGTGTACTTTGTGCCTTTTCTCTCCAAGTGACCATAAACAGAACTGTACATTGTTAAATAAACTGTGAATTAATGGTTTGCCTGGAACTGCGGCACAAGTAACAAACTTTTTTTTTTGTTTTATTTAGTTTTTTTGCTTAGACCTACACTCAAAACACTATTATTGTAAACAGCTAGTTGAGCTTTTATATATAGACAACAGTATCTTTTGAACCAAAACTGTGCTTAGAATAAATGTGCATGAATACATTTTTAGTAATCTTCCACTTTTCTTCAAACAAAATGTATTTAAGTGAATGTCAAATATTGGTTGTGGCTGATTGGGTTTGGCAGAGGGAGATCAAGCTTTGATATTTAATGAGTGAACATTAAAGAGGTTGTGGGGATGTTAGGGATGTCAATGTGCTGATCGGGGAGAGCTCAAGTGAAGTAATAATGGCTAATAGGAAGAGATGGTTGAAGAGGTGAAAGAGGAATTAGTCACAAGGATAATGAGTCATGTCTCAATGTGACTCCATGCAGTGCTATGTCAGCACAGCACTACAGCAGCATTACAAACACCATGGTCTCTTTAGACTATCACACATAGATACCAACTTCATAAATACTAAAAACAAACATTTAAATGTCTCTATTCTCAACAGCATGGTCATTTGAGACACAATAAACAAAACCTTGGATTTTTTTTTTTTTGACCAAAGCCCAAGTGACAACATGTTTATGTAATTACAGCATTTGCTAAAAACATACTAATGAGAATGGATGCTGTAGTGATGATTGGTGTAATGTTTGTTTCGATATAACTTTATGATGGGCTGATTTAAGACTAATTCACTTTTAAACTATAAAAAGACAATTACTTATAGCAGTAAAATGAGAAAATTGAGGATATATCTGTGCTTTGTAATCTTCTTCAAAAGCAATACTTTGATTTCTACCAAACGCACAAGCTGACTAATACAGGCAAATAGCTTAAAAGCTGAAAAACAAATTAAACAAATTGTGGAAAGTGCCTATTGTCATATTCTCATCAATCACTTTTAATACAAAGTAAACATTATGCATTTTCTGGATCAGTTGTTACTTTGACATCAAGCAATAAGATGAAATCTACTCAAAAAGACATGAACCATTATTATGCCTTTAACTGACAGAGAGATGCTGGACTCTGATAGAAAATGTGGGAGCATGAAGTAGAGGAAGTAGAGCAAACTAACCCAAGCCCGGTTTGAACAGGTCACTCCCCTTTATGTGGTATCCTCTCCACCTGATGAGCCACTGAAGCACCCTTCATATGAATATTATACAGTATTGTAGAGATAATAGAGCTCTTAAATGACCCTGAAATCCTTTTGCTTTGTTATAATCAATATGTTATTCATCAATGTGCTGATCCACATCCAATCCTTTGTTTCTGTCGCCGGTGGAAAACAGCAGCAGTCCTGTCAACTTGAGAAAACACAACTTTCTAGACAGTGTGACAAAAGTTTGGATAGAAATGCCTTGTTATCTGAACCATGGCTTGTTTTGCCTTGACAACGACGCACAGCTGCTAAAGCCTTACCTATGAAATACCACAGGAGCACATGAAAAGACAATCCCAGTGGGAGCCAACATAGCTGAACAAATACTGCCTGTAATGATTGGATCGAATTGTATCAGAAAAAAAAAAAAAAAGCTGTTGATGTGTCCCTTGCCTCAAAAGCATTTACTAAAAAAGGACACACTGACATGTACAGACAGTTTGGAGATAGATTAGTTTTCCTCACTACTGTTCCAGTCAAATGATGGGCAGTCTGCCCCCTCTGTAGTTCATCTTGAACCATGGTAGGCACACAGCAAGGGCCTTAGCAAGTTTTCACAATCATAAACTTTCTTAAATGTCAACAGAGTAACAAGTGTGAGGTGTAAAATGCAAATCCATGTTGAATTATACACAAAAATCATGAAGTGTTGTTATCTAGCTAGGGGGCATGTTCCGGGATGTACATTTGCAAGAGAAGTATCAGCGAGGTGTCATTTTAAATAAGTTTATCTTGATTTAAAAAGTCAAACATGTAATAATTATGGAAGCATAAATGCTGACATTTAGGACTACTACTAGTCTGTCAAGTATAGTAGTATGAATTATTAAGGCTTGATTTAGTTGTTACAAATACTCAAGAACTACTTTTTAATGTTTTTATTGTGTTTAATATATGTTTTTATGAATGAGTTTGCAGTGTGAGTCTTGAATGGTGCTGGGCACTTGAAATTCCCCTGATGGGGATGAATGAAGTATCTGTCTAAGAGTTGAATGTAATAGAAGGCAGGTAAGAGACAGAATTACATAGCACTAGAGTGTAAGGCATGCACAATATAGCATGTGGAGGATGTAGTGTGTGTTGTAGAGTTGACAGTTGCAGCCTGAGGTTCTCATCTGTTGGGTTTGTTCTTCATCGCTGCACTAAATCAGTTTCTCAGGGGAGTTGCATTCAAGCAAAGACCAGAGAAAGGGTTCAGTACTACAGCACAAATAAACAAACTCCGCTTTAGAGTTTTATATGGCAAATATAGGTCATTGTGCACCAGTGTTCCGTGAGATAATAAATTATAATTATTAAAGTGAAATCCAACAAAGAGCATGTTAGAGCCAATAGGACTTGGGTTGGGTGTTTTTGAGATAAGTGTGAATGGTTTTGACAGTAACAAAGAGAGCGTGTCTTACCCGAGGGGGCGCATGAAAGAAAATGTCCTGCATCAGAAGAATTAAGATAAACATAAGAACATCTTTTACTGAGAGCTTATTGTTGTTTATAATGATAAACACTACATTCTTTTTTACCAATAAAGACAATGCTTCTGCATTTTTCATTTTACACATGCATTTCAAACATTCTATAGATCTTTTGTCCAAAAAAGATACTTTATCCTTATCCGGGGGATAATTGAGGATTATTGGCTTTAGACTGGCATTTTGATGCCTTTTAAAGAGCACTGCTTGAAAAGGCCAAAGGCAAAAAGAATACTTCTGTTTCTTTTTCTTTAGAAGAATAAAGAGTCACTCAGAAGACGTAAGCACATGTAGTCATTTCTTGCTTATATTGCTTCAATGCTATCCTTTTACAGTCACAGGGGCCAAAACAAATACTTGTCCGATTAAGGACATGAGGTGAGGTACAGTTGAGCAATGAGTTGAAGAAAAATCCCACGCAGGTCTGAGGAGAGCATGGAAAACCCAGAAAACGATGCAACAAAAAGAAAACTGATGGAAAGTTGCTGTCAACTACTTCAGTTTAAGAGAACATCAGTCAATAATGTCAGCTCAATAATGACTCATAATGTGTACTAATTGAATACTGTTAATCCTGCTATTCTTTCAAGAGACCTGCACATGAGCTGCACAGACATATCAAAAGTTCAAATATGCCACATTCTTTCTCTTTGAAAAGGATCTTTTTATCATAATTACAGATAGACATCCTGTGTAGACTCATAATATGAATCTGACTGAATCAAATACGGGGCCTTCAAACACCTCTTTCCTGTTATGGCTGCAAAGCAAAGGTTGCAACACTTATTTTAAAAGCCTCAAATTATAATAAATATCCAATTATACATAGCATTTCATTTTTTCAGAGAATGGGCATTACATTAACTGGCTTTCATTTTCACACAAGTGTACAGTAAGTATTATATTCTTACACTGCATTGTGTAAAAAGGTAGGTGGAGACTGCGGTGTCCTGAAAGGAAGTTAAAACAAATGCAATATGAGTCTGTGAATAGTGTCATTTCCTCTGTAGCTTGTGATTACTTTGGTGTTAAAGCATTTTCAAGTTAAGCTCATTACAGTTCCTGGTCTAACATTTTTTGTGTCACTTTTTAAAAAGATGGGTGAGTGATGATTGCAGTGAATTGTTACATTTTCAGTTTCTGCCATCCCACCTTACACCCCCATACTCCATTCACCATCTTAAGAAAACTCTGAGCACCATTGTGTCCTACTCTGACAACTTTTTCATTTTCATCCACCACACTTTGTTGCGCCCTCCTGCCTCACTCTAACAGTTCTCAAAGTTTGATGTGCTAGGTTTAAAATTGCCGAGCCATTGCAGTTCTTTGTATTGTACCTTTCTATTTATTTTTCAAGGGAACAATGAACACTCTTCCCAAATTTGAAGGACAACAGTGACGTTAAGTTGAAGGGGTAATTTCTTACAGTTAAAGTTGAGGTATAGGAAATACAATCCTCTTTATAAGCCTGTATAAGAATCCTGTTAATGTTTGGCAAAAGACAGTGTGGTCCTCTTCTTTGTTTAAATTGAGAGAGGCAAACTCTAAGACGCTAGTCAGCTTGACTTGTTCCTATATTATTTCTTGAGAGAATTAAATTAGCATAAAGTAATTAACAACATTTTTCACAATTCCATTTAGAGGTCTGGTTCTTCCATTGCACAGACACAGGCTGGGATTTAAAAGTGTAGACTTAGCACTACATTGTACATCCTCCAGTGTTCGATGGAGTGTGTTCTTGAGTGGAATGAAAGCTTTGAGGCATGAGTGCAGGTTTGGATTGTGTTGAGGGAATAAGATGCTTGTAAAAAGTGGTGTCAGCTTTTACATTCTTCCTCGGGACATTTTAATACTGGAATTATAAGTTTCAATTTTGTTTAAAATGTTTCCACTAAATACACAGTTATGCGTATATACAGATACAAAGAATATTTTACATCTTGAAATAATTCATGCCTGTTGTATCTGTCCAAATGTTGAGTTTACAAATATGGTCCTGATATAAAGCAAATAAATTATATGTGCTCACAACTATATCCACTGTAGCTTCGGTAACACAATGTACTGTAAGTCTTTGCAATGCCACCATTAAGTCACCTCTGTACTTAAAATTTTAAATTGAACACAAATGATATTTGAGTCCAATCAGTTTTTGAAATCACGCTTATTATCTTATTCTTTGGGTGACAAAATGAAACACATGATAAAAACAAACCTCAGTGATTTAAAAAGTCAATATCATCTGTTATTAGCCACACAATCCAATACATCACATATACAGTATACATTGATTGGTTTTCCCCTATGGCAGGATCCTGCAGCTAATTTATTACTGTGCACCAACAAACAAACAACAACAGCACAGGTCACAACCACTTAACAGCCACCCAGAAGGAACCGTCTACAGCACGACGGCGAAAGGTGCAATTTTCTGGTGTCATAAGGAGTCAAGTTGGAATGAGGACAGGGTGCACCACTGGGTCACTGTGTTTGACCTTTCAGTTACAACCAGAGAAAACAAACTGCCTGCAGATTATGCCAGAAAACGAGTCTCTTCAATAATGTTTTGTTCTAAATGATGTGACAATAAATGTTTTCATTTTATTTCCCTTAAGGAAGATTATCTTTTGTCCACAAACCTTTTTAATTGTAGCAGAATATTGTTATTAGTCAATATGAGTGCTTTTGTTCAAATTGGCCAAAGGGTTTTGACTAATGTTTGAGGTAATAAATCATTTTGATTGTGTAAAACTTTGTTTGTGTTATTTAAAACCGTATCATTTATGATCAAGAAACAAATGGATATTTGTGTTTGTTACGGAGCTAGATGTAGCAGTTTTACTTCAAATATCATCAAAATGAGACACTACAGGTGAAAACATTGATTTTTCATGCTGTGGTCAATTTTGAGATTTTGGGCCAGTTAGCTCACGTTACATGTAGGCTTTCACGTCAAAAGACTTTACCAATTCTGAGATCAACTGGTAAAAGAGCTGAGCTTATTGGACCAGGCTGTTCTGGTCTCATAGTTGTTAGCTCTGAAAGGTCAGTGTGACTCTTGATGTGAGAGTCGTTAAAGGGTCAGGTAAGTCGTGAGTGACACTGTTCAATCCAGGTATTGTTGTTGTGCTTTAACCCTTTTCTTCATGATGACCTGGAGGACTGAGAACCTTCACAGGCATTGAGGTGGTTATACCATTACATTACATTTTTTTCAACTTGCACCTTTAGATTTCTACCATGCCTGGTTATCATTGTGCCTCCTACACAGCACAGTCTATTCCGAATGTGGGCACATCTTTTGTAGAAAAAAACAACCGCCAATTTTTCAGGGGAATCTACAGCAAAAAAACAAATGAAATTATACAAAACATTAATTTACACAGAACTTGCAATACATTTTTCTTATGTGTATGCAAGTAATAACCTGGAGATGTTTTACAGTGATATTTTCTAATAAACAAAATGTCCCTATTCACCTGTGTCTCGCCTTAATAACAGCGTTAACAGTTTGCTAAAAACATCTGTTTTTTGTGATATTAAATTTTTTTTTTTTTTTATCTAGCCCAATATCACAACAGAAGTCGCCTCAAAGGGCTTTACAGAAAAAAAATAAGCAGCAAACAGATAAACAGACTGTCACACGTTTTTAACAGTGTCATTTATTAAAACTTTAAAATATCAAAATCTACATTAATTCCCACTGTGGCTGAATGCATCTCACATCTTGCTTTTTTTACTTTTGCACAAGAGCAATACATAGTCACTGTGATGTCAGAAATCCAGGAGATTTCCATGGTTCCCTGGAGAAGTGGTGCTACTTTTACCAAATGGAGCAGAGCAGCCAGGTCCTGTGACACTTTGACAAAACTCTGGCAGAATACTGATAGAAATCTTTCTAGTGGGACAAAGGACTCGCTCTAAACCTTGATTTAATGTATGTTATACCCGTCAAGCACACCGAATGACTGTGAAATGATCAGTCCTCCCAATGCATTATTAGGCGCACAGGGACTATTCAAAATGAATGAAGACGTGTTCTAAGGCAAGCAGTTAGGAGAGAACAATTTTTGCTAATAAAAAGCACAGAGGGGTTTAAAAAAATGAAGACATCAACTTTTAATGCCCTTAAGAATGTTGCTTTATGAAATATATTTTAACATGCAATTTATTCTAATGATCTGTGTTAGGAATACAAAACAGTTCAGAAGAATTGATTAATCAATTGCTTTGTTGTGACATCAACTTTAGTAAAAAAACAAAACCAAGCAAAAAAAAAACATATTACTTACTGAAATACGTACAATCTTTTAATACTTACAATTTATTTTCTCTAATATTGAAGGGTAAGTGTTGGGCTGAAGCTGCATCAACTGGTTTATTTTGGTTTCAGTGTGTTCTTTCAGTCCTATAATGTGTGATAAAACTTTCTTTGTACTGATGGCTCAAGTTTCTTAACATTCCCAATGTTAGTGAAAGACTGTATAGCTTATATTTCTAGTCAAATGAATCTGTAATTACAAAAGCTTTGAAAATTGTTAACTTTGACACCACCACAAGAGGGTGCCAAACAAATGGAAATTACTTGGAAAAGAAGATGAAGAAGTAATTATTTAAATTTTTGGTTATTATTGGTTATCTAAAGAGTCCCCAGTGAATGAATGTGAGAGTCTTTAAATGTCAGCCCTGCGACTAACTAACCATTGTCCAGTGTGTACCCTGCCTCAGACCCAAAGGCTGCTGGGATAGGCTCCAGTCACCCCCGCAAACCCTAATGGGACAAAGCGGTGGAAAATGAATATTAATGGAGTTCAAGAAAAATATTAAGTTTGTATATCCTTCTAAACAAGATAAAAGTTGTGTGAATCTAAAGTCAGCTTTATCATTTATCTACCTTTTGTAAACATAGATGAGAAATCTGTGATAGGTGAAGATATTAAAGTTGCTCATATTGGATTTGCTCTGCACTAGATGGGTGTTGCGACAGAGGTGCAGCTTTGCATTTGTCGTGTGTGGTTTCCTGTCACTGACATTGTTACTGAGCACTGCTTTAACCTTATTCATGCGCTCACTGAATTTCCCAGTGTTTGATTGTAATGAGGGACTTAAAGATGACTCGGACTGCTCTGGAAACAGCCTCTTCTCTGCTCCTTCTTGTCTCAATCATTCAAGGTAATCCTGAACCACATGCACTCTTATAAAAGTTGAGATATTCACTATGGGCTTGAAATGGGTATTGGCTTATGGGGTGACAAGCTGTCTGCTAGGATTGTATCTTCTTCTTTCCCAGTGGACTGAAGCCTCTAATGTCAACTACAAAGTGATTGTGTCTTCTCACTTTCCTTGCTTCCAACACTGTCTGATGTGCTTGACAGGGTCCCAGGATGTTCAGGTGGACCATTATAAAACCATGGAGGCAGTTGTCGGACAGAATACTTCCTTACCCTGCATTGTCCAAAACATTAGTAATTTCAAAATTGGTCAGCACTGAGTGGAGAAAAAAGACACCAAAGTCTCAAAGCTGGCTCTTCACACACCACCACATGGCTCAAATTATTTTTCATCTAACAGCACTTTAAAGATTATTAAAAATGATGCAGGCATGTTCTCAGGGACCTATCTAGAGCTTCATAACATAAACAAGTGGCATGAGGGCACTTACATTTGTGAAATATCAATCTATCCATTTGGATCCATTAAGAAAGAGACAGAACTGAGGATCAAAGGTGAGAGGAACTCAGAGCACCACACTTCATTGATGCAGAAGTCTGATGTGAGCAGACACTAACCACTGCAATAAGCAGCTTTTTGTCCACTGAATGCATTACCCCTCGTTGCATCACAGCACTGCTCCTGCACAAACCTCACCAGTTATTTACATCTTAGCTGTCCGTACGAGACAAATGCACTAATGTACATCTCATCTCATTTCAGTACATCCTTTTCCTTTTCTTTACCAAATACAAAATGCCATTTTTGCTCTTCATGACACTGAGTCTGCTTTACAACTCACAGTTTATTAGTAATAAATAAAGTGACTGGGGCCATGATGTATCCGTTTGTGTTAAATACAAGTTATTACAGTCTTGTTTAACCATGTTCTTTTACGGTGAAAGGAATAGTCAGTTACAGATTGCAAAGTGAGGAATAAATTGATTTATTCTTTTGTAACTTTAATTTCACATTTATCAACAACAAAATATAGCCTCTGACTGTGACCATTAATAATTTCAAAACATTTACAAAAGTGAAGTTATTATTAAGTATATAAACCATTGGATTTGTTCATTTGTTAGAGCTAAACAAAAATGTGCCGGCTCCTAATTTGGCCAAATGTCCCTGTTTAATAATATGTTGTAATCAAAGCTGGAGGTGGGGGAACACAGAGAGAATATGTAAGGGAAGTATTTCCCCAGCACCGAGAAGGAACAAAAGGTTAAAAGGACACATGTTATTATGAAGACTGCATCATAACAAACTAATGGGCAATTTCTACAGGCTGAGTTAAAAACAACACTTTTATAAATTTTCAGAAACTTATCTTTGTTATTATTTGCTATAGGTGATATTAATCAAACCAAAGTTGAGTGGCTTTGACCAAATAGGATCCACTAAAATGGATTTGGTCTTTGAAAACAGCGCTATGCAAAGAATAAATCAAAAGCCTCAGTTAATTGTTTTCCAAAATGGCCTTTACCTTTTTTTGCAAATGAACTCTTCATATATTCCCCATGTTCTCCTACAAATTAAACACTGGTTTTAACAAATAGGCCTATTATTGCACATTATAATTACAACTGCAATAATTGTATTACTAGAAATAATTATTCATTCTAATGTGGTTCTAACTGTCAAAGATATTCTGACTTTTTTCTCTTTCTCTCAGACAAAATTGAATGTGACATGAATCGCACAATTGAAGTCACTGCTGGAGAAAATGTGACCATCCACTGCTCTGCGTTCACTAATGTTCAGTTCACATGGACCAAGGTACAACCAAAGGTAAACAAAACTATAACATTTGCTTTTGTTTATTTAAAGATGTCTTGATTCACTCTGACACCAGAAGTTTTATTATATACATAAAAATCTAATCTTGCTTTGCCCTAGAACGAGATGGAGATGGTGTCACAAAGTCATTCTCTGCAGTTATTGTCTGTCAGGAAATCTGATTCAGGGCTTTACACACTGACGGTTGACACAGGAAACAACCGTCTGCAGACAGAGTTTAACATCACAGTGCGGACGCAAACCTCAATCTTAACAACAGGTGAGCCACTAGTTTCTCTTTGTGTCATATTCAATTTCAGCATTTCCTCCGGGCAGGACCAGTAATCAAGCAGAGAGCCCTAGAATGAGTTAATAAACTGCACTGGACCAGAGACCTGATACTTGACTTTTGTTATTATAGTGTAGCTCACTCAAGTTTCATTTTTAATTTGGTAAAAGGAAAATGAGGAGATTTAAAGGATTCAAAGAGAAATTAAAGTAAAACTCTAAATTATTTTCTGAAAATCAATTTCTGTGTCGAGGATTTGGATGAAAAGTGTTTTGTAACAACTCTGCAGGCTGGTTGACGTTTTTTAGCAGAGAGCATGCATGGGAAATTATTTGCACAGAAAACACAAGCCACACTGGAGTCAGAAGTCACTTCCTGCCCTTGTCTTTTCTCAAACCACAAGAGCAAAGCTTTGACAAGACTGCAGAGTCTTGGCGTGAAGTTTCAGCACCATCTGTTGGACACAATGTGTATTACAGCCCAAATGAAGAGAAGTATATCATAGATAGAGACCATCCAAATTCTGTCACCAACCAAAACTGTGGGATACAATTAGTATTAATTTTACTTTTTCAAAAGGATTGACTGGAGCGTATACTGCACTGTGAGCTAGGTGTTGAGCAATAGCTATATAAAACTTTTTTTTTCTTTTGACTTTAGCTGTGCACTTTCTTTTTTAGATGATTCATGACCTGGATGGACACCAAAAACTTTTCAAGTTGTGTCCTCAGGTTTATTCAGTTTGGTTGACATGTCGCTTATCGGTCATTTCATAAATTTCTTCATTAAATGAGCATAAGGCTCTCAAATATATTTTTATTCTTATTGGAAATGGGGCTCTCACAGTTTAAGTAATTATTCATTATGAATCAGGCTAGATCTGCAATTCATGATAATGAAATCTGGAACTTTTGATCAAAAATTAAAGACCTTGAATAAGTGTGACTTATCTGATATTGATTATGTGAAGTGCCCTTAATAATCTTTTCAAGTTTGTTTCATATTTTCATGGCAGCTTGTGCATCACTTGTCTTTCTTCCTATAAAGTCATTCAAAATAGATACTAATTGCATCTCCGTTTAATGTTTCTGCTTTTAGAGGTTACGACGCTGTCACCACACTATCGCAGCAGAGGAGCTCCTGAAACCAGCAGCAATGCTTCCGTCACCAGCTCTGCCACAGAATATGCACAAAGCACTGTTACAGCAGTCCCTGTCTCATACAGCCAACCTCAGCACTCACAAAACACCACCACAGCTCACGTACACACAAGTCTGAGCTACAACCAATCAGAAACCATCCCGACAAGCATAAATTACAACCAATCAGAAACACTCTCCACATCCTCTCCATTTGTTTATGATACAAATACACAATACACACCAGTTATTAATGAGACAGAGTCCACTGTAAATGAGACAGAGCTTCCTCAGGCCAATCTTTCTAAATCATTCAACTTTACTACTTCAGCTTCTACCATTTTATTGGAAAACATTACAAAAACTCTTGGTGCTACACAGACCTCAAGACCTCAAGATGTCACTGTGCAACAAGGTAATAATTAACATTTTACAATGAACTTGTACGATTGGGGAAATTTTGTTGTACCATGCATATGTCTGAGACCCACTTTTCACATATTGGACATCTCAGAGAGTTTTGGGTGTAAGCTAGTTCAAATGAATAAAAACAGCTCACTCAAAACTCTGTAGGCAATGAACTTCACCTTCTCGTTTTCATAACAAGGTTGGATTTACACATCCAAACAATATTCACTCTCGGGCGTGATGCTCTGTTAAACTCATTAAAATGAAAGTCAAGTTTTGTGGCAAAGGAGGAGTTTCGCATGTCTGGCTGTGCAGCCTCAAGGCAAAAAGTTTCACATTGTGTTTTTATGTTTATGATTTGTTGGCTTTTACTTAAGCATACTGATCTGTGTCTCAGGAACGTAGCTACTAGTCTTTTCTCAAAAATTATCTTTGATTCTTGTCTGTCTTTCAGGTCCTGCCAAAGTTGCCAAACGAAATCATTTGCTGGTGGCTTTTATTATTGTTGGTGGAGTGTTACTGGCCTTTGTGGGATTTATTCTGTACAGGAAAAGAATGATCAAGAAGAGGTTGTTTCTAAATTAAAGACTTTCATTTCTCTCAATACGCATATTCTCCAATCCACAATCTTTCAATTTACTTTCCTCCAGTGCATTATTGTATTCTTTCTTTGTGTGTATTATTCACAGGTTGGATCTCCCGCCTCCTTTCAAGCCCCCTCCTCCTCCAGTCAAGTACACTGCTGTGAGAACTCATAAGCAGCCTTTTCCTACCGACAGGTGTAACTCCATAACAGCTGAGATGGTGGAAATAAAGAGGTCTAATCAGACTGAACCGTGAGGGTAAAGATCACTGGGACATGTAGCATTTAGGACAATGTGTTTTATTTTTGAAGTAATTATTCAGTGCAATTGGAGAACGTGCCTTCAGCAACATATATAATGGACAAAATTGTATCTTCTATTTATATTTCTGTAACATAAAAAGTTAAGCTATCAATATATAAAAATATATATATATATATATATATACACAGCTCTGGAAAAATTAAGAGACCACCGCAATTTTTGCTATCAATCAGCATCTCTACAAGTATAGAAGCCATTCCATTCCAATGTCTGTTGAATCCCAACACAGGCACACCTCATTCTACTGATTAGGTGATCACCTGAACCAAATCTTATTTAAAAAGAAAACACTTGCAAATAAATGCTCTAAATTACAATATTTTTATTTAGAATTTGGGAAAATGTTGTCAGTAGTTTATAGAATAAAACAAAAATGTTATTTTACCCAAACACATACCTGTAAATAGTAAAACCAGAGAAACTGATCATTTTGCAGTGGTCAGAGCTGTATATTCTGATGTCATTTGCAATTTAAAGCCACATTTTGTAACCTTTCAGGATGAATGCCCCTCAAATGATATGTTTAATAAGATGTTTTGAGTGTACACATATTTTATCTAATGTGTCATATTTTATTGTTTCCATTTTACTTTTTTATCTTCTTGCTTTTACTGTGGATTTGTTTGTGCTTTATAAATAAAATTGATTAATATAGCGTTTCAGCGTCAGTTCAGGCAGGCCACGTAGTCAAGCTCTGCTGTCAGCTGATACCCAGATCTAACAGCTGATCTGATCGCTAAAGCACTCAATTGGTCCGTTCAAACACGGCGCCCTATTTAAGTGCATTTTCAGTCTGCTGCTTGGCTGCTTCCACTGCATTGCTTGCAACCCACCTCCTCCCGTATCGCCTCCTTAACTTTGTTTAACTTAATCAATGTCATACTGTTTTCATTGATGCATGCTCTGTTCTCAACGGGGGAATTTTATTTGCTGCTCTCCCAGTTTTAAATGGGAGATTGTCCCCAGAAGCTGCTGCTGTTACCTGACTTCATGGAGCTCATAAAAAGTATGGGTAACTTAGAACAAAGCCATACCGCCAAATGTAACTTTAACAATCATGCAAATAAAAGTTATACAAAAAATTGACAAAAGATTGTCTATGGTATTTTTGACTCAAGTGGTCCAGACTGAATTATAATGATGTCAGATGGTTATATAAAAGTGTTTCTCTCTGTTTTGTATTAGGACAATCATCCACAAATGATTGTGATGCTATATATTATGGATTAAAGTGTTAAAGTTACAGTGTTGCTTTAAGGGTACTTAATGGACTAAATGGGACTGAGGAGAAAGTTAATTTAAAAGTAATAATAAATAAGCAGACCACTTTGGGTTTGTGCTAGTGTTGTGGCTTTCACTTGACTTAGGATATCCTGCCCAGGAGCCCATTGCCTTTATGTACTCAGGCCAAATGTTTAAACCACAGACCACATAAGGCTACTAAGCCCTTTGATGCTGCAATGCAATCTGATAACATGCATGCTTTTACCAACTCTACAGACCAGTTGGCTAAATTTATCTTCCAATATCATTGAGCCACCTCACACAAAAAGCTTTATTATGTTTCATAGCTGTACCTTTTCCTTCTGATTAAATTTACAAAACCACATGTGAAATATAAAGTCTTGCTCGACACACAGCAAGAAGGTCCTGGAGCTCTGTTCAGACAGAGTTTATGTATTATACGCAGGTCAAACGGAGTTTATACGCAGTGCACAGTGCACATGAACTTGTTAAACAGTATGTAGGCGTGTGAGGATTGGAAACATCTTATCTCATGAATTGGGGAAAAATTTGATGTCAACAATAAAACATAACTAACTTCTACTAGCCACTTAGGCGAGTGGGAGTTTATATATATATAAAAGTTAGCTGCAGGTAGTAGTTCCTAAAACAACATTAAAGCTACATAGCCTTTAGAATTCAAAATTTTATAATTGCATAATAATTTAAAACCTACAGTAAATCATTATAAGGGAGGCTATGTTTTAGCACAGTTCACTTCTGTCTGGTTTGCGCTCTTCATTGAATGGAGCACAGTTTAGAGTCATTAAGGAGAAAAATATTTTTTTCCAAAAAAAAAAAAGAAAAATTCAGTCATTTTTAGGCCTATTTGAATAACTGAATAATGTTCAGTTGTTAGTTATGAATTTATGAAGATGTGTGTGTGTGTGCGCGTGTGTGTGTGTGTGTGTGTGTGTGTGTGTGTGTGTGTGTGTGTGTGTGTGTGTGTGTGTGTGTGTGTTTTTTGAAGTAGACAGATTAAATTTTCCCTTATGGTAGAATTTGTATTGTCTGAAAATGTCTGGAAAAAAAACTCCTCCAACCCCCCACACACTTTTCCTAAGACAGTTTACAAAGTTCAGTATCAAAAACATAAACAGTACTGCCATGACAGCACGGATCAACCTCCTTCATTGACTATAAAGGAGAATAGTGGCCACTTCATGCTGAGGCCTACAATGCGGAAATGGCAGATTTTTGTGGTAAACAGTAAAAATGACAAATTTTACTTTTTCCCTAAAATTCATTCATTGCCCTGGGGCAGACTGACGTGGCAGCCATTCCGCGCCTACGGACTTTCCGACCATCACCAAATTTATTCACCAAACATTCTTCTTAACATTGCAGATTGCCTAATTATTTTTGTAAAGGCTATGAAATTTAAAAAGTGGTTTAATGGACATTGGGACATTTGTGTCTGCTCATAATTCCAGGTGGTAGTCAATTTTCAATTTGATGCTACACAAAAAACTATAAATGCCTCAAAATCAATATTTTGGCTAATCTTAAGAATTATCCAAGATTGACTTGAAAATAATGCCCCAGCATCCCAACATTTGTTTAATGGAAAATAACTTTTTATTTGTGTGTGTTTTTTCCATAAATAACAACACTGAAATCAAACATTCAAACAGGCAAATACAGGGTGGAAATCCTGACAATTATTGAATATTTGGTAGTTTTGAGCAGAGTTTAAATGGATTAAGATCTGTCAAGAGAGACTTTGTTACAGAAAATTGTGTCATATGCAATTATACAGCCAGAATGGTGGCCTGGTGAAAAGAAAAAAATTGCCTAAAAGCCTGAGGATTAAGTTGTGGCTTGTGAAAACGGCTAGAAAAGCAAAAGGTTAATGCCGAGCCCAGCAGCTAACATCTCAAAAAACAAGATAAGTTAAGAAAGTCTTAGTGTTTAGCAATATACTGATTTATTTCAAGCATATTTAACAAATACATTCTAATATGTGACTCTTGTTGAAAATATCTGAATTTCATAATTTTATTATATGTAACATCATTTGAAATGATGCACTGCACCTTGTATTTGTCTTGAGTGTGTGCCTCAAAATGAGGTTACACTGTTTCCTGTTTGTAACTGAAGAGCCGTGCGTACAGAAAGTAAAAATAGACTACAGCTCTGCACACCGTGAGGACTACAGGTGGTAATGACCTGAAGACTGCGAACAATCAAGACATACAAGCCACTGTGGCCCTAGACAGCTGGAATATGTCAGGTAACCGGTCGTGTTTAGATTTCAATTTATATAGTCTGTGGCAAGTCAATTGGCGAGCAACCAAAAAGTATTGACTGAAAAGAACAGTCATCATATTTTCATCACATAATTATTACTTTTAGCATGATCATTTCTAACTAATCCTTTGTTGTGCCATTTCCATGCTGTTTAAGAAATACTGTTATACTTTCTACCTCTTTTGATCACTTTTACTTTACTTTTCAAAAGTTATGGTTGAGCATGTGTTCATTTGCGGCGCATTACCAGAGCAAGTGTTTTATTAATGAATGCCGTGATGTGGGTTCATCTTTCAGACTGTACCATGGTATGGCTGGCTTTCATGCCGTTAGCTCTGGCCCTGATGGCATCATTGGGCCTAAATGTCATATTTTTTGTTCTCAGAAAAAGACGGTCTCCATGTAAAAGTATGTTTAAGCCTTTTTATTCAATTGTTTGATTGTTCTCATTGTTACACAAATGGTGACTTATTTGTAGTCTTCTTTGATTCGGAACAAATGTCCTTCTGATACATTTCTAAATGTTTTATTTGCAGATCAAAATTCCTGCTGCTGTCTGAACACTTACAGACAGAGGTATAGTATCTTGTTTTCTGTTTTAAATGTTACTCATGTGTTTTATCTTACAAGGTTAATTATCTTGCGTTTATTTATTTCTTTTTTCTGTTTGTCTGTCTGTTTGTTTGTTTGTTTGTTTAAAAGCCTGCCGCAGGATGAAGAGAACTATGAGGATACAAATAACCATGTGCCACAGGAAAATCCTCAAAATTGTCATGTGCAACAGGAAAATCCAATTTACGGCAACATCAGCATGGACAGAACAAGTGAGGGGGGAGTCAGATTTCTCATGGCTCAGATATTATAATTATTCATATTGCATAACAGTGATACATATATAAATGTATATATATATATATATATATATATATATATATATATGTATATATTTTTTTGGGGATCGGGTCAGATGGCTTATGGCTCAGATATTATAATTATTCATATTGCATAAAAATTATACACATATAATATATATATATATATGTGTGTGTGTGCGTGTGTGTTACAGTTACAAACTTTCTTGTTTGTTAAAGCAAAACAAAATCTATTTGCTTGGCAGTTTACAGGCTTTGTTGTTTACATAAGCATGCAAGTGTTTCAAAAGAAAGCCATGGAAATGTATTATACCATGTGTATGCAGATTTAAAAGTATGATTTATTTTTTCAGATTCTGTGGTTTATGAAGCAATGAACAAGGGGCCAAGAGGTCGCACTAAGGTAGTCTGCACTTTATGTTGCCGTGGACATATAGATACTTTTTTCCGTAAATTCCTAAACATATTTATTTATTTGACAAGTACAATGCAGTCTTTTTATAGTTACAATACAAATCCTGTTTATAGTCCACTTTATTACTGATGCTAATTTTCAACTCCTGTCCGTGGTTGAGCTTTTCTAAGTACAATAAAAAAAAATCATACATACAATTATAAATCTCACGCACACAGAAAAATGACAATATTTGTGACTCTTAAGATTCAGTCTTTGTATAGTTTTTTTCTTAAATACCTTTTTTTTTTTTACTAACAATATAAAATTGTTAGACATATTTTATATGATTTGAGAAGATTTTGTGTACTGTTGAAAATGTAGTGCATGTGGTGCAGATTTAGCACATGCTGACCAGATGTGCTTTCACAACGGAAGGCACCTTACATAGATGCACTGAAATTATAGAACATGGCGTTCTAAAAATAACTTTGTATAGTTCTTCAAATATGTCTCAATACAGGAGAATAAATATCAAAACCACAAACAATCACTACAATCTCTAAAATGTTGCCTGTGTTTTGAAAGCAGCCTTCAGTGCCTGACCTGAATTATGCCTCGCTGGATCTGAAATTGGCAATGAAACGCAAGAGGAAACAGCAAGGACAGGCTCCAGGACGAAACAATTCCCTCGATCAGCTCCCGGTGCAGCTCACTCCTCCTGAAAACACTTTCTTGGGAGATGTGGACATCTGTCTGCTGAAAGGAGACAACAGCCCCATGGTGTCACAGAGCAGCATCTACCTGAACAGTCAGCAGCTAGTCCAAGAGTCACAGGAAATGGAAAGAGGGAACAATGGGAAAACTGTTTGGCAAGAAACAGAAGGAGAGAGCACAGGATGGGAAAAAGAGCAAGAAAATGAGGACAGAGTAAAAATGGGTAGCAGTGAGTGTAGCAGTGGAAGTCAACTATATCCTGATAAACAGGCTTTTCAGAGTTGCACAGACCATTTCCTCATAGTCCCTGATGATGACGAACAATAATAGGACATGCTTCTAGTATAATCTGTACATATTTGTAGTCGAGACTGTTTAAGTGAAGGCTATAAAAGCTTTTGGTCAACCATACTTTTGTAAGAATAAAAAATAATAATAATAAATATATATATATAAATAAAATAACAAGGAACTGCACTGTTGAGCAATATCTCCTTTTCTGTGTGCTATAACTATCTCCCACACTCCTCACATAAGGCTCAGAATGCACCTTTTTGAGTAGCAGATGTAATAAACAAAGACATGAATGGGAAAGGAAATGTGTGACATTTAGAGGTCAGAGGCCAAACAGAAATTATCATTTCTTTTGTTTGTGCAACATGGGGAAGTGGAATGAGTTGAATCATTACAGGATATAAAAGGTAGCTTTGAAAGGATATAAAAGGTAGCTTTGAAACCCTCAGGCAATATTTTGTAATCTTTGTAAAGGCCTCGATCACTGCTTATAAATCCACTGTGAAAGAATTTGGTCCAATGTTGGATCTTCAATGTTAGCAGATTTTAACACATTAAATATGAAAGGGAAATTAGGAAGAAAATGTTATTGGGCTACAGCTTTTGTAGAAAGGCCAACAAAGGCTCAACGATTTAGGAAAATATTCACATTTTTTTCAACAAATGTTGCTTTTTTTCTGCTTTTTTAAATCCACAAACAAAAAATATGACGCAACATACTTAGCTTAACACACTCATGTTTCATGTTGGCCTGGTCATGTTATTAGGAAATTATATGATGCAGGAAATTATATGAATTATATGATGGCTACAAAAAAGGTACTTGTGACAAACTGTATCTCAACGTTTAAAAAGTTAAATTCATACAAAGATAAACAAACACAAAGATACTTCACTCAAACATGGGAAAGGGCTAGATCACATCCTTGCGCGGAGAAGTGAAACATCTCGACAGAATAAAGGATCTTTGTAAAGAACATGGCAGCCTGCTCGTGAATGTCATGCCATTTATATTTACGTTAAATATCTATATGCTTTAGCCTTGGTTCAACTTTTATATTTACGTTCCATGTAAATATCCCGTTGCTTTAGTTTATTTGAGATACCAAAGGCGGTTCGAGTCGAAAACCACTTAAATAAGCAGCAGCCCAGCTAAAGTTAGCGTGTAAGCTAACCAGATCATGATGGAGCCTGACCAACAAATGCGTAATGTAAGTTATTCTATTCTTTGACAGCAATATAATGCTGATTTTGCAGGTAATCGAGATTGTTTTTTTGCAGCTGCGAGATTTCCTTCTGGTTTACAACCGGATGACAGAAATCTGCTTCCAGCGATGCTCCAGTAACTTCAACTACAGGAACCTTACCATGGACGAGGTCAGCTTTACAAATTCCTATGCGCGTATTTGCCCTTATTTCTTATAACCAATTATCAGTGTACTGTGAGGTCTCTGTTTTATTTATTGTGATTGTTCCAGAAGTTATAACTAATCATTTTTAGTTAGTGGCACCTATTTTATAAAGGGAAGTTAACACCATTAACTATACAGACATAATACAAGTGTCAAAAATAAGAAGACGGAAACAATGGAGGAGGTATGGCAAGTCATATTGAATGATCAGCTTGAGAAAGTGAGTTTTAGAGAGATGATTTGGAGGGAAGTCTCTTGTACAGTTGTGGCTGGAAGAAAACAGCTAAGATCTTAGAAGGACATGTGGACTGATGGTGTAAAAATGTTGAAGTAGACCAAAGAATAGAGAATTTAGACTAAATCAATACCAGGTTTAGATGTATTATTAGTTGATAGGTCTATATTGCTTTGTGATAAACTGGCCTTGTTTTAGATTTTGTTCTCTCATGCCTATAAATCCCACTATAGCAAAATATACCTTAACTTAAGTTACATGATTTAATTGAGACTCTTGTGTTGAGTGAGAAATGTCCAGCTTTTTTCAATATTTCTTTTTAATTTCTGCTATTTTTCACAATTGTTAAATAAAATCTTAAATTAAGGTTTGTTGAACATGGATTTATTTGCCTTTCATTAGATTTTTCCTTTCATTCAATCTGATCTATGGCCTCCTCTTGTAGATCCCACAGAACCAATAACTGCATTTTTTTAATTGAAGGATCCTGCCTAATCCTACCAGGCTAATCTTTCTTTGAGAAATTCAAAGCTGTTTTGTAGAAATTTAAGCCGGGTTGAATCTCAAAAACTCAAAATATACAAATGGGGAATATACAAACGGATGGCGGTGCAATTGTTTTCTCACTAAATCTGTGTTTCTAGGAGCGCTGTGTGGACAACTGTGCTGGGAAGCTGATTCGTTCTAACCACCGTCTGATGGCAACATACGTACAGCTGATGCCTCGCATGGTGCAGCGGCGGATGGAGGAGATGGAGACCAAAGCAGCGGAAATTGCCAAAGCAGAAGCAGCAGCATCCTCAAGTGTAGGACCTCCTGTCTCAGAATCTCCTCAAGAAACTCCCCCGGTTCCACTATCTGTAACTGACACTGGAGCAGGTCAAAGCTCACTTGTAAATCCAGTCGAACTGAACACAGCTGCAAACCAAGTTGGCCAAACAGCGGACATTCCACTTACTCCTGTAACTGGAAACATAAATACATCCAACGTAGTAGACAGCGTAACATCCTACGCACCAGGTTTACCTCAAAATCCCACAACTAGTGCCCAAATTGAGTCTATAGTTTCAAAAGCTGCATCTGTGCAGCCTGTGTTTATACCTAAAACATCCCTATCAGAAGCTGTGCCTGCACCGATAATATCTGTCCCAGCAGTCTCTAAATCCACAGAAAACCAGTCGGGCTCAGAGTGAGTGCAGTAGCTTAACACATTAAGTAATTTTACCTAATTAAATTGGTCTTAATTCACTAATGTTGCCATGTTATAGGTTGTGCTAGGTTTGTGGAGGACATGTTTGATGATAGCCATTTGACCAATATAGTCTTTGTTAAACAGTGTTGCAATGCAAGGAAAATCTTCCAAAATGTGATGAAGAAGCATGTACAGAAGAACATTGGAAATGATTGAACATGGATGGATGATTCTTTGCAATCTATAATAAAATGAAAAGATGATTTTAAAAACAATTTATTTTTTGGGGACATTAATGAATTTGCTATAAAATAGAGAATATGGTTGAAAACAAGCTTTATTTAGCTTAAAACTAGTGCTGAACAACAAATATTGTGATAGTAATCATTTATGCAGTTATTTATTTTTCTGCATTTGTACGTAACTACAATAAATATGACTAAACTTAGCTTAAAAACTCATTTTTATTGTTGGCATGGTCTGTATGTTATTAAGAAATCAGATGGCATATCTGAATTACATATTTATTTAATCATTTAAATCAGAGGTCTGGATTTGGCCATGGGCCTAGAAGTTACTCTGTGGTGTCTTTCTTCTGGCTCTCTCGGTGTACTTCATTTGTCTGGCAGTGATTACTGATTATCTTCAAACGGCAGCTAAAACCTTTTGATGCCATGACCATGTCTTAGTTTTGTTCTGTTCTAGCGCCAGTCATCGAGAAAAAGCTCCATTTCCTTTTTAGTTCAGAGGGGAAAAAAGTATACTGTATGTAGCAGGCATGTTGAGTTTCAAAGAAGAGATAAGATTCTTTTCAGAGATTATGTGTAAATGTGTCATGTTACAAAAATGCATACATTGGGTTTAGGGGTTATATCAGAGATTACTTGAGTCTTTTTTATAAAATGCTTACAATGTTTGATTTAAATTTTTATCTTTGTCTGCCAAAAAAAACAAAAAACAGTATACTGTCATTCTAAAGCTATCATTTTTTTCACCGGATGTCCTCCTGGTTTGATTGCTGTTGGGTGTGGACTGTATGTTCACAGTGTTGTGAAGCTCAGGACCTTCATCACAACATCAGCTCTATTTCCTGTCTTTACTCTAAATGGTATATGTGCTGTAATCTGTGGAGGGGTTAGAAGACAGAGTTTCTATTGTCTGTGTTCAAAAGATCTGTATCTTAAACTTAGGCTTGTAGAAGAAGCAGACAAAATTGACTATTGCACATGTTTTTGAATGTTGTTTCAAATAAAGTAATGGTATTTGAGCGATACAAACATCGTTCACACTAAATGTTGAGTGAATTACTGGCGGTGTATGCAAAAATAGACTTGGCTAGTAATTGTATACAACAATTAAAGGACTGAACTATACTGTAGTTCTATAATGAACATATAGGCCTACTGTACTGTTGAATGCTCCTTGTAAATTGCTCTAGTAAAGCCCTATAGTAAGGTTGTACGGATTATTTATTATTTTTATTACTATATAAATTTGATATAGCGCTTTTCCGGGGATGCAAAGACGCTTTACATATCAATTATTCATTCACTCCACAGTCACACACTGGTGGTGGTAAGCTACATCTGTAACCACAACAGCCCTGGGGCAGCCATTCCGCGCCTACAGCCTCTCCAACCATCACCACATACATCCACATTCTTACACATTCATACAAGGCAAGGTGGGTTAAGTGTCTTGCTGAATAAATTATTATTAATATGTAGTCCTACTGTTTGTAGACACAACATGAATTAACCCCCTACTCCTCACCCCTGACCTCCGTGTTGGTTTTGAAGTACTATTTTTAAATGCAGGATTCTTGTTGCAGTTTTGCATAGCATTCACTAGAGGTCTCTGTTGTGCTGCGCGTCCCAGGACACAGATGTCATTTGCGCGCAGTTCCTCTCGCTTTGCCAAACGCTTCTACCCAGTAGCCTACATCAACTTTGAGGAGCGGGGCGTGGACTGTGTCCTCTTAAAATCTGAGGAGTCCGACGTCTTTGGGGAGAAAAGGGAACTAACGAGAAAGCGATCAATAATAGGCAGGTAAGACGTTTTATTTGCGTTCTTGTTGTTTACAATTTTAACACTTAAAAACAGTGCCGTTGTCCACCTACACTTGGAGTTTTTAACAATAGAGTTCAAAGTGAGCCAATGGACCGAACCTACAGACGGTTGTCTTGCATAGTAAAAAAAAACTGCTCAGGTTTCTGGATTTAGATTTTTTTCTGGATTTTTGGGCGAATTCTTTTCCAGCTGTGGCCAAAGTCATTTTATCATCTCTTACATTGAAGGATGATTCAACTGTTCTAATGGAAGCACAGGGATCTCCTGATACCATATAAGGAAAAATATTTGTCTATACTACGTTTGACACTAAATATTTTTTTATTCAGTGGACACCCATTCATGTTCTAAAACAGTCCCCATAGAGCTAATCAAGTAATGCAAAAATAATCAAACGGTCTTTTGATAAATCTAATAGAATTCTAATTAAAACATGCAACTATGTAATTGTGCATTTTGTTAGAAAAAGAAACGTAACTTTAATAGATGCATATATGTGCATATATTAACCCTATATAACCATATCAGTGAACTTTAATCTTTAATTACTTAAAATGTTCGATTAAGTGTGGTATTAATTATTTGAGGTCATTTTTTGCCATTGGTCTCATAAACAGATTGAATGTCAAGTGTTGTCATTGCTTTGATATGAAGTTACATTCACTCATCGCCTTTTCTAGGCTACATGATATCAACACAGACTGAAGTTGTAAACACCGCAGACAGGAAGCCTTCAGTCTAACCATGGATGACATCTTCACACAGTGTCGAGAAGGAAACTCCGTAGCTGTCCGACTGTGGCTGGACAACACAGAGAATGACCTCAACCTGGGGTAAGTGTATATTATCAGTCCTCTGAAGTCATCTCAGAGCTTTAAAGATCAGAGAGCGTTAATCTTCTTGTGGTTATAAAGGGCCTAGTCAGAGCGTTGAGTTTACATTGCTCTTAGTTTTATTAAGTACAACACATTTGGTAGGTTATTAAGAAGGGGACAAAGTGATCCTTGGCACATTTGAATTATAAAATAGTTTCCGTATAGTGTTCTCCATCTCCGTCTCCATTTTTTTTTTACTTTTTCCATTTTCATGATGTCATACCCCAAAACTGTAAATGTGTCCAAAAGCAGAGGGTAATTTATGGAGGTTGTGGGCTGTGACTCACTGCAACATACTTTTTTCTATAAACTTGACCAATGTCCTGGCCTCATTTTAAACAGACTGGAAAAATCCTGCTATACGCATTAAAACTTGAGCTAAAATGAACTGCGATTACAGATGAATAATCAGTTAACTGAAATGGTCTCCGGGTGTAGATGTAGTAGTTTTTGTTTAAGGAGCAGCACATTGTCTGCTTACATAACTTCCTTCTTAGAAAGCAGCTCAAGGCCATCTCTGTGAACCCCCACGATTATCTCATTCTTGGTTCTTGCCATATATGTGCAGTTTGTTGACGTTGAATTTTAGAGCGGTTGAGCTTCCAGCCAACCACACAACAGCCAAGGCCATTTCCTCTGTTTAACTCCATACAGGGCCAGGCCCTCGCTGACTGCTTCTCCTGCAGCTCCTCAGTCCCACATAAACATCGTGGAACATTACACGGGGCCTGCTTTGCATCTTAATTCTGTGTGGATTAAAGTATGTAAGCCCGTGAGATGCGTCATAATATGTAAAAGTCTCATGCACTTGTGGGAAATAACGCTAAAATTGGTCCCACTTGTAAATATTTAAGGGTCCTTTGGCACTGTACCAGGAGCTGTTTGTGAATTCGACACAGGAAGGCACAGGGAAGAAGATTGGGAATGTGTGTCTGAGGATTCTACCATGTACTTTCCGCCCTGTCATTCCTGAGTTTTTTTTTTCCTGTAGCTTTAAATAGCCCATGGTTTTGTTCTATGAACTGTCTGTATGTGGTTCGGAAATGACAGAAAAAGAGACTTACTGCTATTTTACTCCTCTGCGGCTATTTACTCTGGGCTAGACAAGCACTCTTGGTGCTTATGGTAAATAGAGTGTTGAGTTTGTGGCTTTGCAGGAAGTTGCAAGAAGCTCCATGAACTCCTTTGGGGTCAGCTAATGTAAAGGAGCTTCTGGGTGAAGGTGCCGGTTACACTTAGGTGAGAGGTTGGCTCCTAGACTGGCCCCAGGGAAATGTGTGCTGTGTGTTTACACCACTGCGTATGTTAGCTGGCATTCCAGTCCACACATATATTTATTACTACCCAGTTGTCAGATGGGTATAGGCTGCAGGCAGTGTGAAAAGCATGTGTCTAAAAAAAGATTAGGAGATATAAGTGTATGAACCTCAGTGTCAAAGAGAGAACCACACACATAGTTTATGTCAACTAATATATAGTTTTTCACACCCACCAGCAATTTCCTACATCGGCTCTAACAGAATGAGTCAAAGTGTTTTGTTAAACATTATAATCAACAGAAGATACAGGGTGTCCATTGTTTTTATGGTATGTGTACTTATCAAGTTAAATGTATAGCCCTCAGTTCCAGAAACAATAACATTACGCACAGCAAAACATCTATTGTAAGACACCAAGTATCACACATTAGAGGCACATATTTATTCTACTCTAACTGCACTTGTCTTGAGTTTGTATCTATATTATACAGTAAGAACACATAGACATGTAGTTTTGCCTCTCTGTTTTTAGTGACGACCACGGCTTCAGTCCACTTCACTGGGCTTGCCGAGAAGGAAGGAGCGGCGTGGTTGACATGCTCATCATGAGAGGAGCTCGTATTAATGTGATGAATCGTGGAGATGACACACCCTTGCACCTTGCAGCCAGCCATGGACACAGAGACATAGTGGCTAAGGTACATACTGAAACTTTCCAGATTATTAACTAAGTCCGTTTTGTCTGCCATTTTTTCTTACTGTTCTAAACTGTTAATTACAGCTGATTCAGTGCAAAGCAGACCCAAATACAGTCAACGAACATGGAAACACACCTCTGCACTATGCTTGCTTTTGGGGCCAGGACGAAGTGGCAGAGGTACTGTAGCTCTCACAAACAGATACTTTATATTACCTGAAAATGCCCTCTTGTGGTCAAAAATCTCCTTTAGTGTTTTTGTACATATGTAAGGTTTGACTTCTCCTAGTGCTTTCATTTAAATTGCAATATTTTAGTACTGAAAAATATAGTTTTACATATTTTTATAGTGTTTTTTTATATATAAGGACTTGGTCACCAGTGGTGCTCAGGTGTGTACATGTAACAGATATGGACAAACACCTTTGGACAAAGCAAAGCCACACTTAAGACAACTGCTTCAAGGTGAGAGATAATTCGTATTAGTGGTAGTATATAATATTCATGGTTATTTCTTATCATTAATGTAAATTATGTTTTGCAGAAAAGGCAGAGAAAATGGGTCAGAGCATGACCAAGATTTCCTATAAGGAAACTTTCTGGAAGGGCACCATGAGGACACGACCTCGTGAGTAACAATTTATTTAAACAAAACATCTTTTTTTTCTGCATTTCACTGTTGTTTTGATCTTTTAGGTAATGGTACTCTGAACAAACAGGCAGGTATTGACTATAAGCAACTATCACTTCTGGCCAAGATCAATGAAAATCAGTCTGGAGAGGTAAGCTGCCCTCTGTTTAAAACTATTCTTCAAAGACTGAATTCTTTGAATGAATCCAAGCTTATCCTGTGTCATTTTTAATATTATTTTATTGGGAGTCTTTTAACTGCTGGTTTTATGGTTTAACAGTCAAAGAAAAAAGACAACCTTAACAACATTGTAAAATTATGCTCTAAAGTCATCGGCTTGCATATGCCTGATGAAAACTCTCTGTGGAGCAAACGAGTGGTCCAGAACAGCATTATGAGCCTCCCTGAACACATCCTAAAGCAGAAATTTCCCTTAATGCCCTCTAGGTGGCACTATCTTGCTCCATCCAGGAAAACAAACATATGCAAATTCTTTTATTTTTTCTGCCATCAGGCTTTTAAACAGCAGCAGCAATGATTGATGATTTTATTATTAGCTACTATGGTCACATTCTTGCCTTTTATTTATTTATTAACATTGCACTTTACCTACCTGCTGCTAAAATTAATTAATTACATGCACTTCATGACAAGCCTAGGTCCCGGCTAGTATGTGGTCCGACCTGCAAAGGCGGTTGAATGAGGATGATGATTGTTAATATGTGTTTGTCAGTCTTGCAACAAAAATGACAGCAAACTGAATTGCCCTAATGGGATAAAGTTCTGAATCTAAATTGAGTCCCACTTGTAATTTACTTCTATATGATTTGTGTTTAGTTATGGCAAGGCCGCTGGCAGGGGGATGAGATAATAGTGAAGGTGCTACATGTAAGAGACTGGACTACCAGGAAGAGCAGAGATTTTAACGAGGAGCATCCAAAGCTGAGGTATTTTCTTGAGGATAAAATCTTAATTTAAACCACTGTATGCCTATTTAATTAACCAACCATTACATAAAATATTACAGAGGGTCAAAACTAGATTAAATATTTATTTTACCATGGTATTATTTGTTTGAGATACATTTTTCAATGTTGCCTTCATGCACAAAATTTAATTTAGGGAAGGTAAAATTAGATTAAAAGATTAAACAAGCAGAATTTGAACTTTTAACAAACTCTTCAATGGACACAACCTAGCTTTAAGTTAAGCTTTTATGTTAATTTATGGCCTTCTTTAAAGTGCTCTAGTCACAGTATTTTGGCGACATTGCTGAGATATTTACAGTGGGGATCGAAAGTTTGGGCACCCCAGGTAAATTTTTTATTAATGTGCATAAAGACGCCAAGAAAAGATGGAAAAATCTCTGCAGGGTGCCCAAACTTTTGCAGACACCATTTTTTTGTTTTCTGTTATTTTGAAAGTGTAAATGATAGAAATAAAATCGAACTTTTTTTTTTTTTACTTATTATAAGGATGTCTAATCTGTCATTTGATGCCTTTTGGAGATTTTCCATCTTTTCTTGGCGTCTTTATGCACATTAATAAAATTTTTTATGGGGTGCCCAAACTTTCGATCCCCACTGTAGATGCAACTAAACAGTGTATTTTTAAAGATGGATTTGCGATTATGAAAGAGTAAAATTGTCATATTCCCATTAGGCTATAATAAAAAAATATTGGGTTAAAAAGATGAACGACAAGCATTTAGATTATTTCATGTCTTAATCTGTCTGGTTGGTGGCTTGTTAATTTTCTCCTATAATCTTGTAGGATCTTTTCTCATCCAAACATCCTTCCTGTTCTTGGTGCTTGTCAGTCACCTCCGTCCCCTCACCCTATAATTATCACTCACTACATGCCTTATGGGTCCCTTTACAACATCCTCCACCAAGGCACCAGTGAGTATCTGGAGTTGTTGTAAACAAACAATATATGTCAGTGAGAGTTTGTCTTTCTGCTTTTGCCCTTCTTCTGTCTTACTGCTCGTTGTCTCCTCCACTTAAGCTCTGGTGGTAGACCAAAGCCAAGCAGTGAAATTTGCGTTGGACATTGCCAGTGGCATGGCTTTTCTCCACACCTTAGAACCAATGGTTTCACGACTTTATCTTAACAGTATGTCTATTACAATAATTTATTGATAGCACCGTTGCCTTTGTTTATTTGCAGATTGATGAAGACATGACAGCTAGAGTAAGCATGGCAGATGCTAAATTCTCCTTCCAGTGCCCAGGTCGTATATATTCTCCAGCATGGATGGCCCCTGAAGGTATAACTCACTTTTCTTTTCTGCTTAGATCTTCCTTCTTAATGTCTACTTAGATCCTATGAGTCATCCAGCAAGGAACATAGCGCACTATATAATTTAGTCCTAGTTAGCAGTATTTATGGTGTTGTTGCTTTGAGGTGCCTGTGTTAACACAATTACAACAAGCCCTATGAGTAATCCTGTGCTTTTAAGTGTACCATCGTCGTGCTTGTTTTCAGCTTTACAGAAGCGGCCTGAGGACATCAACAGGAGATCTGCTGACATGTGGAGCTTTGCTGTGTTGCTGTGGGAACTTGTTACTAGAGAGGTCCCTTTTGCTGACCTCTCACCTATGGAGATAGGCATGAAGGTAATCAAAATTATCTCCACCCACAAGCATTGGAAACATGCACATCTCCATGTCTCTTGAAACCGCGAGCACCATAATAAACACACAAAAAATATATATAATTGTGAATTTGAATCTCACTGTCATTGCTCAGGTGGCACTGGAAGGTCTTCGGCCAACAATTCCACCAGGCATTTCCCCTCATATCTGTAAGCTGATGAGGCTCTGCATGAATGAAGACCCCGCCAAGAGACCCAAGTTTGACATGATTGTCCCCATCCTGGAAAAGATGCAAGAAAAGTGAAAGTCTCTGTAAAACAGCTTTCAAACCCAAACCTCTTTTTACTCTTCTCAATCTGCAAACCACTTTTTATTTTCACTTTTCCTGTATTTGCTAAGCCACTGTAAATATGGATAATGTAAGAGACCACTTAAGCAGACAAAAAGTTACATTGCTTTTCTTGTATTATTTAAATTTGAGATATAAATGTTCTTGTGCCAAATTGTTGCTTTTATTATGGCTGAAATACTGTATGTTCACTTAAATGTTGTCTGATAAGAATTTATTCAAAACAATCAAAGAAATGTGTAAACATTCTTTAAATATTAATGCAATAAACATTTTATATTTATGAGAACAATGTTTGCTTATATTTTTGATAATCTGTTTCTTTTGTAGATGTATTTTGTGAGAGGTCTCTCTAGCTTTTTATAATCAGTTGACCTTTGTCTTAAAAGGCTCATTGACGTGTAAAAAGTAAAACCTTTGTGTTGTCAAAGTCTGTGGGATGGGACTGAAAGGGTAAATGTAAATGCACCATGGTAGGCTCAGTAAAATTGTTTTAAAATGTTATAAAGGCAGCATTGAAGATTTAAAGGTAGCCTTATTGGAGTTTACACTATAGAATACATTGTCAACCTAAACAATATGTAGCATTGTAAATGTTAAATTTCCCCATAAAGCATATCCAAACAACTGTATCTTGATGGAATAATTAACTTTTGTTACATTCATGTATATGTTATAAAACATAAAGTTATTTATTCATATTTTTTAAATGGTTGGTTTATTGCTTCATGCAAACATAATCAAGAAGGGTATGGGTTTTATCTTTTCTACATAAGTCTGGGAGGGACCAATGACAGTAAAAGGGCCCTTTTACAGTCATTGGGAGGACGCACTTTGAACACGTGATCAGTCAGCTGACATCTGTTCTTCACAAGATTGAGCGGAAAACAATTGTCGTCATAACACCGCAGCAGTTCAACTTTTACTCACTGTTGAAGAGCCCTTACTGGGTTTGATGTAATACTCTTTAAAGAGACAGAGACGTTTCTTTAGGTCTTCTGGACTGACTCACAGCGCTGCCAGACAGGCCATATCCGCTGCCCCGGGAACCTTTTAGCAGGTATAAGAATCGTTAGCTAGCTGTTTTGTTAGCGGCTCAATAGTGCATATTTCTGTGTGCATATAACCTTCAAGTGTGTTCCGTTTGTGGGTGAAGATGTTTTATTTCCTTTGAAAATGTGTGAAACGAAGTGCTATCTCACTTCTCTGTTACTTCCTTGTTAACTGATGTTTTGCTTTTGCTCTTGTACACAGTTCTAGGAGGACATCTGCTGTGTCTTTTGGCACAATGAGGCTCTTTGCCCTTCTGCTGTTCGAGGGGCTGGTGACCGTGGCCGTGTTTTTAAGTTTTGGGTCGTGTCATCCAGCTAAAACTTCAGAGCAGTCAAAGCTGCTGCTAGTGGAACAGCTGAGTCATACAAATGTCAAATTTAACTGGAGAAATATCACTTGTCCTTTATGCAAGACAATCTTCGCCATCGTTGATATCGCTCTTCTGGTAATGTATCTAAAACTTTAACTGTGTTCACTCTCGCAACACAAATGTCTATGCATTACACATTAAAGTCTGATTGCACTTTAGCCTACACCGTAACAATCTGTAGTTATCCTACTTAGTCAAAGTCACACATTAATAAATTTAACATGATCTCGAATAAATTTAAGATGAGGCTCGAAATAGTTCTCAGACAATAAAGAAAAGCAGAGATCATGCTTAGTCTTGGATTCTTTCCTGAAAATGTTTTGCTGATACAACACATGTACATTGAGACTGTCATATGATCTGTTGGTTGACCTCAGGTATCACTCCCCAACCTTACAGCGGGTGATACTGGGATTTCACATGACTTAAGAATGTTTACTGACTTGCTTACTTGACAGTTTTAGCTTAAAAATGCAAACCTTTGTTGATCTCTTCCAGAATTATGCCAATGAGGAGCGAGTGGCCCAAGTAGTATGTGAGGCTTGTGTCAGACTCCATCTGGCTGAGAAACGGGTTTGTCGTGAGATAACGGAGCTCTTTAGAGATGACGTTATTCGTATCCTGCAGAAATCATTGTTGTGGCCCACTGAAGCCTGTGCCCTGTTAGTTGGGCCCTCTTGTGGCAAATTTGACCTCTATGCTCCATGGAACATCACATTGCCAAAAGTTCCAAAGCCTCCAGTAGTACCACCTAAAGCTCCCAAAGCAGGCTCTCCACAGAGCAAAGTCCTTTTTCTGACAGACATCCACTTGGATCAAGTCAGTAAACACTTACTTAATATAATATTGATGACAAATACTGTTTTTGACAAACCCTTATTACTGGTAGGAGTATGAAGCTGGCAGTGCTGCAGACTGTAGAGAGCCTCTATGTTGCCGGAACGACTCGGGCACTCCCAGCTGGCACAGAAGGGAAGCTGGATACTGGGGAACCTACAGTAAATGTGACCTACCTCTTCGAACTGTGGAGAACCTCCTGGAGCATGTTGCAAAAACCGGACCATGGGACTGGGTCTACTGGACAGGAGACATCCCGGCGCATAATGTTTGGTCTCAGACCAGGAAACAGCAGCTGACTGAACTAGAAATCATCTCCAAGAGAATCCACAAGTAAATTTTTTTATTAATGTTTTGAACAGTTTTCTATAAGTATGGAAGTATTGCATTGCATATGAATTCTCACTACTCAGAATAAGAATCAAAAAGGGATGAGACAGACCAAACCAAAAGTTTCCAGTTTATCGAATATAGTTTGATATTTTACTATTGATTTGTCATTTAATTTTAGAAAATGTTATGAACACTTGTATCTTATTACTTCCCTAGACATCTGGGTTCAAATGTGACTGTTTACCCAGCGGTAGGAAACCATGAGAGTACACCAGTGAACAGTTTTCCTCCACCCTTTGTACATGGCAACATGTCTTCAGCCTGGCTTTATGATGCCATGGCAGAAGAATGGGCACCATGGTTACCAAAGCAGGCTCTAAAGACTTTAAGGTTCCCTTTTATTTCAAACTTACAAAATGTAGATTATGCTCATAATTTTGAATTTCCTCAATTAAAATCTAGTGTTATTTCAGATATGGAGGATTTTACACAGTAGAGATTCAGCCTGGTTTGAGAGTGGTGTCTCTAAATATGAACTTTTGTGCTCGAGAGAACCTTTGGCTAATGGTGAACTCTACTGATCCAGCCAACCAACTGCAATGGCTTGTTCAAGTTCTCCAAACAAGTGAGGACAAGGGTGAGAAGGTAAAATAATTATAAGGGTATTTGGTCAGCATTAAGCATACTATAATTATTCTTGCACACTTCTTGACTAATGAGATGTATTGTTTAAAAGTAAAATTATACATCTCATTAGTCAAGAAATATTTTTGATGTGCATTGTGTGTTTTCCATTCTTACTCAGGTACATATAATAGGTCACATCCCACCTGGCCTGTGTCTTGGCAGTTGGAGTTGGAACTACTATCATATTATGAACAGGTAAGAGACTACACATCAACTTTTTACAAATGAATTTAAATTCAAGCTGACTCTTGTACACTGTTATTTCTGCTACAAGTTCATCACTATCAACACAGGTTTTGTATTCTGTAGATGAGATACGTTTTCTTTGGTGTATCAGTTGATGAATGTTTCTGTTTTAAGGCCAAAGAATATGACTCCAGATACATCTGCACGAGTAACCTTTTTATTGTCAATTCTTCCATCGTTTCCCTTCTCCAGATATGAAAGTACAGTGACAGGACAGTTTTTTGGGCATACACATCTTGATGAGTTCCAAATGTTTTATGATGAAGCTACCATGACCCGTCCATTGGGAGTGGCATTTATTGCCCCAAGTGTCACCACTTACATTAATCTAAATCCCGGTAATGGGGCATGCATTTATCAAGTTTCTTCAGTTTATTCTTAAAATTAGCTCAGACTAAAGAACTTTTTATTTTTTTCAGGTTACCGTGTTTACTATGTGGATGGCAATTATCCAAACAGTTCTCATATGGTCCTGGACCATGAAACCTATATCCTCAACCTCACAGAGGCAAACCACAGTCCAGAGGCACCAAGGGGCCCAGAGCAGAACCCAAAATGGACTCTGTTGTACAGTGCCAAAGACGCTTATGGTCTACCCAGTGTCTTTCCTTCTGACATGCATGACCTTTTGCAGACCTTCCGCAAAAATGACACGGTCTTTCAAAAGTTCTGGTATTTAAGATTCAAAGGTCATGTGTCAGAATCTTGCGAAGGGACTTGCAAAACTACCAGCCTGTGCTTTTTACAAAGCGGTAGATATGATGAACTGGAGCAGTGTGACCTCATCAATGGATTTGGAGGAAACTTGGTCCGAGCAGCCAGAACAACCCTCTGCTAACTTAGCCTCTTTAGACCGAACAGTCTCAGTAAGACGATAGCAATGTGACCAAAAATGACATTGAGCTAAAGTTGTGGAATGTGTTTTCTTAACTTTAAATGTGTATCAGATAAAATGGGTTTAATAAGTTGTAAATGTATAAAATAAATCAATTACCTCTATTGAGCTTTGTGCCTTCTCTCAGGATATCATGCTACATCACTGATGGCACTTGGAACAGGATGTATGCAACAATCTGCTAATTTATTGCACTTTAATTTATTAAATTTACATTTGAATGAGGATGTTGAACAATGTGGTCTGTTACAGCTGTGAGAACTAAAAATGTTAAATAATTTAACAATCCTAAATAAAAATCTTTATTTTGTTTATTTTAGTTGTGTGGCTTTTAAATGTCAAGTGTCTTTTCCTATCCCCTATCTTTAGCTTGTAAATAATACTGAGTTTATAGACTAGGAAATGCTGGACATACAAAAAAACAAAACATTGGTAAAAAAAACATTTCAATGAACAAATACCTAACAGTGGTTTACTGCATTCTTGCATACTCTTGTAGTTTTAAGTCAAAAGCATGATGTTACGTGAACGTGTGAATAAAATACACTCTAACTTTCTAAAGTTTATTCTGATTACGAGAAGTACATGGTGACACCAAAATCCTCCTTGTACAAATTCCAGGTCTTTGCTTTGTGTGGGTTGTCAAGTTCATCTCTGGAAAGGAACAGCCTGTAGAGTTGGATTGCCAAATTATTACTAAAATAAAACCTTTTATTGGAGTACTAAAATTATGTATTTATTAGGTATATTAACACTTATGGAGGAACATACTTGTTATCTACTATGAAGGAGGTGTTGAACCAGAAGTAGAATGGAACATCTTCATATCCTTTCGGCAGTCCCTGTAATACAAGGTCAGCACAGTTTAAGTGACTGTAAATCTACAATGCACATTTTTGTAAATATTTGTAAGGCACTCACAGCACTTGATTCAAACATTACTTTGACATCCCCATCAACCACAGGCCCATTCTGTAGACTGATCACTGCCGAATTGTTTCCCACATCTGGAAACACCTAAAAAAACATTTAGTATCCTGGCGGATAGTGCGGGTAAGATGTCTTGCCGAAAAAACATTTTAAACCCATTCAAACTGCCAACCATCTTTGTCAACCTGGTCTATAACCTGATCTACTGCCACCATTGTGTATGTCAACTTACTGTGCAATTCTCCTGCTTGGCAGACACACACTGAAACACCAGCTCTTTTCTCACTATAATCTTCACTGTCAAATCACTGCCATCACTTTTTCCCACACCTTGTTTAAAAGAAAATTTGTTAGAAGTTAAATTAACATAACATACGCAGTGGCCACAAAAAAATAAAATCTGTACCTGCTATGGAGTGGATACGGATGCTCTTGATCTTGAGGCTTTTTGGAGGAGGTAGCTGTCTGTTAAACTTAGTTTTCATAATTTCATAATATCCCACGTACCTGCTCTGTGAAAGAGGGAGCAATAACAAATACAGGACATAATTTACACTATTTCAGATGTTGGAATAGAAGTATTTAGGAAGCTTGCTGCTACCTGTGAGGGAGTCTCCACTCCTTGAAACTTGCAGCTTCTACTTTTGTCTGTCCTTCTCTCACCAAAATACTCCAAACTGTCCTGGAAGAGCAGTGCATAAACAATAAAAGCTTGTTAAAGAGTCTCCTTCCACCCCAAAATAAATAATAGACCTACCTGTGCAGACTCAAACTGGTCACTGTCTATAAGCCAAGTGCACACCATAGTACCTGTGCGTCCTGCAAAAATAAAATAAAGACAAATTGCCAACTTTGTTTAATATAAATAAGGAAGGCAAGGTTATTTCCAACAAACCTTTTCCTCCTTTACAGTGAATTGCAATAATGTTCTTTGGATCAGCAGACATCCACTCCCTCACACTTACAGTGTATTTAAGCATATCCCTGTCAAGTTGAACACAAATGCAACTGTGGTGAACTGGCAGAAAGAAGAATTAACTTTATTAAGAAACCTAATACAGCCACAAGGGCTCACAAACCAATGTACAAGATGGATTAAAGGAGAGGATTGCGTCAGGAAGGGCATTCAGCATAAACACTTTGCCAAATTAAATGTGTAAATCATTAATGATTCTTTGAAAGGAAAAGACACTGTCTTTATTAAGAATTCCACTCACTCCAAAGAGGGAACATTATGGTCATCAATAAAAACTCGCTCTACTCTGTAGTGGAAGAACTGTGGGTCATAGCCTTTTTCACCTGGAAAACAAAAAGGCTTGTGAAGGGCTACAGTGACAAAATATCATATATAAAATAGGAGGAAGTGTAACTCACTGCACAGGTTGTAAACTTTATAGTGGTCTTCGTGTTTAGTGTCTAGAAACCTTGCTACCTCCTAAACAGATAACATTGAAATAAGGGAAACATGTGAAAATGTTGTTTATAGAATTTACAGCTAATGATGTGAAAGTATAATTTAACATTACGTTTTGATACTTACCTTGATTGGATTCCTGTAGAAGGACTGCTTCCCAGAGGATGGGAAAGACATGGCAATGACACGGTCTATGTAAAAAAATATATATATAAATTACAGCAAAGACTGTAATTCCAACTTAAACAAGTTGAATCAGACACATTTTTGTTATCTTGTCTAATACACAAGACTCAGTGTGTCCAGGATTCAAATAAGTTTTTACTGTGACAGTCTCTCTTAAGTTTAAGTTCATGCACATACTGTACCTGTCACATAGGTGAGATCCAGGTCAAAACCATCTTTTTGATAGCGCCGTTTATTTTCAGAAATCTAATTAAAAAACAAAAAAACGATAACAAAAATTCATGCCACTTATCTTTGACATTATACTAAGTATAAACAAAAATGTCCTTACCATCCTTCTGGTGATTTTTTCCAGCTCCTTTTTCTGAGCTGCTAGTCTGAAAACCCTCACAAGGATAATTATTCTCAGGAAACGTAGAAATGTTACCACCCTGTGAGAAATATACACAAGTGGTCAACAGCCAAAATACTTTTGATTGCTACATAAGGTTCATCTGGATAACAATCACAAAGAGAGTACCTGGGAATGAGGCTGGCTTCTGACAAGTCAGTGAAGGTGTAGCTCATTGTGACCACCAAGGTGACTACTACAACACAGGCATCCAAGATGTTCAGCCTTGAGCTAAAGTACACTTTAAACCTGAACGCCAGAGACAACAAAAAGTTAACAATCTAAGAAGAAATGAGTGTGCAAAGATCACTTATTTCCCCATGGACAAAATGGTTTACTGAAGTTGCAAGAGTTTTTTTTGAATGAAACAGGCTGAACTTGCCATTCATTTCCGGTCTAGTTTCCTCTTAAAAAACTTCCTGTCTAACAGTTAATCAGAATTACATTCCTGCTGACACAGGGATCTGGCAGTGCTTCATTTCTGATCATTACGTAAGCCTTAGGTTTCACTTGAAGCAGTTTGGAAAACATTACTTTTAAGTGTTAGCAATAGTGAGCTGTATTAAGAAAGTAGGACTCTAATGGCTACTATATGCCATTGCCATTCTTATTCACTTACTTTTCTACATAGACCCGAAGTAGCACATCAATAAGAAAGAAGAAGGAGATAGCGAGGGACACAGCCTCTAGTGCGTTTCCAACTTTTCTGCTCCTGGCTGGCAAAGAGAGGTCCACAATCACCAGCACAATGTCCACTACAATGAGTACCACTCCAAATATACTGTAAATATAAACAGACACATACATATTAGCACACCACTGATACAATAGTTATATTTCACCTAAAAAATAAAAATAATAAAACTCACCGAAATCCAAAAGACATTACAAAAGGGGACATTTTCTTCCGGATATTGCTTTAAAAGAAATTGTAAGATAATGTTGGTGTTTAAGGCTTTTAAATGATTGAATGATGAATGCTACATATATGCAACCATTATACTACAGTACATGACATACTGGTACATTGTGTCGGGGTCTGCATCCTCCTCTCTTCCATCATCAATTTCCACTTTGGCATCTTCCATTTTTGCAATGTTCCTAAAATGCATAAAATCATGATTAAACAAAAAACAAAACCTTGAAATGTTTGCCAATAACTGAACAAGAAAAGTATATCCTTGCCCATTCACACCAGCATCTGATCCAGGCTTGAAATGGACAGAGGACATTGTGTTTGAGTTTTCCTTTCCAGCCTCTAAATTTAAAAACAAAATGTCAAAATATTAAATTATAGTCCTGTTGATTAACAATGGCCTGCCCTAACGCAGCGTCAAGGTACAAAAGGTAAGTTAGCATTAGGATTTGCATTATGTATTAAAAACCAAGAATCTTCCATGCAACTAAGTAATGTTTACTATTTAACACAGCACTGCACTACGAAAGCCCCTCCCTTCCACAGTTTTTCCTCTTGTTTTTACTTACCCTTTAGGGAAAATTTGGACTAAAAGTCTAGCTAAACTCGCACAGCCAGCTAGCTTACCCTTTGTGCTGTCATTCGTAAATTTATACGAGCGTCTGTCTTGTGATCTTCTTTTAAGGACTAAGGAAGGTGGTTCAAAGGTTAACCGGGCAGATTTTTTCTGTCCATCCACTTTTCCTCATCGGTTTTGCAAACGTAGCGGTTTCGGACTTCCTGGACTATAGTAAAAAAAAAAAGAAAGAAAAGAAAAGCGCAGCACTTTTCTTGCTATTCCTTATTCATCTTTTCCTCCCACACCAAAGTGACTATTGCAATCAAAAGCAAAAAGTCTAACGGCTTAACTGTAAGCTAACCTAAAGCGCTCGTGTATCCCTCTTTCTCTGCAACATCTGGTTTTAATTAACTCAAAATGCCTCCACTTTCAGACAGGACTTTAGCCTTGTTAAGGGTAAACCATTTACTTTACATTTTTATTTTAGTTAGTAAATGACAAAAAGTTGTAAATCCAAATTCTTCTTCTAATTATTGTTAGTAAGCCTATTAGTTGTTATTATTTTAATAAATAAAACGTCTAAACTTATCATTTTGATAATTTATTGAGATATAGATTTGATTTTTAATAACAGATTATATATTTTGTTTTAAATTATATATTAGAACATATTAAACTTTTTTTTATAACTATCAACTAACAACAAGAGGGACCTATTTCGTTTCTTAAATAGATTTTGCAGTAGCCTAAGCATGCTTTATCCACCTTTTAAAATAAGATATATATAAAGGGATTTTATAAGAGCATTGGATTAAAAGAGCAGATTTTTTTGTTAGTAGTAAAAACATACATTTTTACATGGTTTTACATTTAGGGCTATTAAACAAATCAGCTCACTCACTGTCTTGCATGATACTAAAGGAAAAGAAAGATTGGCTCAAGCTGAAGGTTTGGCAAGGTGGGTCTGTTCTTGAAGCTTAATCTGGACCATGCAGAACCAACCCCAGCTGTAAATAACTCTGACACCTCTTAGAAGGAAACACTTGGAATCTTGGGCTATCATTATTTGAAGGTAGGCTTGCAGTACCTAGATTAAAAGAATTATGCTGTTGAGATGTCTAACCTTTAAGATGCTTGTTTATTTTACATGCAAAGACTTCATCATGGCAGTATTGCTGTTTGTGGCTCTGGCAATCTCCACCATGGCTTCTTCAGATTTGTCAGTAAGTGCCTTATGTTTCGCTGTACAATATGTTATTGCTTTATTGTTATTCATAGAAAGTACATTGGCTAATGTGTGGATTGTTTTCTAAATTTAAGGTACTGGACTCGTGTGGAACAGAACTGGCAGCTCTCAAGCAAAGCATCAGGAAACTGGAAAATAAACTTTTGATTAAGGCTTGGCAAGTGCGACACTTGAAGATGCACAAATATTTTCAATCATTTCACCAGACTCTCCAGTCACAAACTGACAGTAGCATGAGCAACACCAGTGGGACAGTAGACAGTGCACAGATGAGGCCATTTCCATCTGCAGGTAGTTTAATTGTCCATGACAAAGGTAAGTCATTGTTGAAATATTATCCTTATCTGTATAATTTAAATAGATTTATTACTTTTGTATTTAAGCTGCAATACTTACTTAGCATACTAAAAGCTTTTTGCTATTATTTCAGACTGTTCTGAGCTGTTTGACAGACATAGACCACCAAGTGGTTTTTACCGGATCAGGCCCATATTAAACCAGGACCCATTCTTGGTTTACTGTGACATGGACGATGGAGGTGGATGGACAGTGTTTCAGAGACGTCGTCATGGGAAAGTGGACTTTAATAGGTATAATAGTATAGCTGAGTATATTAGAGCAGAAATATAGTATTATAGTGTGTGTTCATCTGTGGTTATTGCAGAGACTGGGTGGACTACAAAGATGGCTTTGGGGACTTCAAACTGTGGAATGATGAGTTTTGGTTGGGCAATGAGCACATTTACACTTTGCTCTCAGAAGGTTGTTATTTCAGTAAACTGACTAAAACTTTACAAATTACATTTTACAATACTTGTCTTAGATGTGAATGTGTTCTATTCTTTTTGTTGTGAAGGTAAAAACCTGGTAAAGATAGATCTAATGGACTGGGATGGACAAAAAAGTTATGCATTTTATGAGAACTTCAGGATTAGTGGTGAATCTGTAAGTTAAAGAAAAGTTTTTTTGCAGACAATAATTTGCTTAAAATCTGATTATCCTCATCAATACTTGATGCAATATTGTAGGACAAGTATCGCCTCCAGTATGGCCTTTACAGTGGAAAAGCAGGAGACTCTTTGACAGGAAGGGGAATGATTGAGCAGTGGTCTGCTTGTCTCAATGGAATGCAGTTTAGCACCAGAGATCAGGTTAAGTATCACTCATAGAGATCGCTCCTCTTTACCCATTTAATTGTTGCATGTGCGTGATGCATACTGTACTTGTGATGATTGACAGGACAATGACCGCTATCATCAGGGCAGCTGTGCCCAAGAGAATAAGGCAGGCTGGTGGTTTAACCGGTAAGACCTTGTTTTTCTCATTCAGCCTAATGTATAAAATAAATCTACTTTCTTAGTGTGGGTTATTTTTACTCAATGCCCCAAGAATAGGGTTAGTAAATATAATGATACATAATACTAATAATAAATACACAATAACTGTATACTTTGCAAGACATATCCTTACTGTTTTCATTCAAATCTTTTATTTTGATTTTGTAGTTGTCATGCAGCCAACCTAAATGGGAAGTTCTACCAAAAAGGAAAGTATACAGGCCAGTACGATAATGGCGTGGTTTGGGAGACTTGGAAGGGACTCTGGTATTCTCTTCGACACACCACCATAAAGGTGCGACCTCTGGTTTTCTTGGACGCCATGGGCAGTGGAAATGGAGCAATTTAAGAAAAACCTGACCACATATTATTTTATAAACACTGTAACAATTAATTGTCTATATAGTTTGGACTTTAATGTTTGATTTTCTTTCAACTCATCAAATTTACAGTATCTTCTTATTCCCAGTGAATTATCTATCAAGTATCTGTAATGTATTAATCAAACAATAAAAATGCATTTCAACCATAACGTTCTAATGTTTGTATATAAACAAAGGCAGATAGTATGATTATTGTAATTTTACATTCAAATTGTCCCTTTTCAGAGAAAGTCTATATAAATGTAGTACTTCCTAGTTTTAAGACTTCACAGCACAGAAAAACAGCCCTGTAAGATAATATTAAGAAGCTTTTTTGTATAAAACTGACTGCATTACTAAACAAATTCCAATTTTTTAAATTATATATATATTTAAATATATATATATATATATATATATTTAAATATATTTATATTTAAATATATATAAATTTAAATATAAATATATATATATATATATATTTAAATATAAATATAAAGCCAAGTAAACAGTCAAAAATTGTAATAATATCTTTATAGAATATACAAAAACTCTTCCTAATGATAAACAAATTCACAACCACATAATTTGCTTGTTGCACAGCTTTGTAATCTACTCCTCTGCTTCTTCACATGCTGAGGAAAGCTCTAGGTCTATCATGCGTTGTTCTACTTCACTCAGCTTATAAGGGGAACCACTGCTGCTGGTGTAGTCCCCAGACATTGGCAGAGAGTGGCAACGTTTTTTTCTTTGCTCTGATGAGAATACACTAAATGTTGAGCTGCGCTGGCGTCCCCTGGCCCCTGAGGAGGATTGAGCCTCCTTCAACTTCCGGGCCAGCATGTTCCTCTGAATGGGAGATGGACCACGACGACTCCAGTTCTGCTCCGCCCGACCCAGACTCAGGTGGTTTTGACTATTGGAACAGTCAAGTCCTGTAGCAGGACCTCCAATGCCTGATATTCCCTGGGTTCTCTGGCCATCTTTTTCCACATGGCTTTTGAGATTTGTCTTAAGTCTCTCAGATGTTGAAATGTTGTTTGTGTTAGTGCCAATGTGTTTAACCTCACTGTTTCGTGAAGAAATGGCTGTCTCTGTCCAAGGCTTTCTTAGGTCCGTTCTCTGAAGTCTTGCTTTAGCCCACTCTGATGCACTTTCGTCTGTAAAAGGATAAGAAGGCCGCACCTGGGTCTCATTCCCACTTCTGTTCCAACAACTTCCTTCAGGAAGAGTGCGAGATCCCACCTAAAAAATATGATAACATTTTCTCATTAGACTTAAAATTAAATCACATTAACAGCTCAATAATCAATCTTAAGAACTGTATAACCTGTGTCATGCTTCGTTCTCTGAATTGTCTTGAGAGTACAGAAGATGGAAGATGAGGTTTAGTGTCATTAAAACTACAGGTCCGACGGAAATTGGGATTCCTGTTGTAGTTGTTTACATTTCCTACACCCCCTCCTTGTCTGTGACCAGCTAAACCACTTCTCTCCACCATCTCCACCCAGTCAGCAGTGCGATCTCGCCATTTGGCACTTCCTCCCTTTGCATGTCCCGAAATAGAAGGACCTAAAACCAGCTCCACTCGGGGACTCAGCCTGTCTGGGGTGGTCCAAGAATTATGGGATGGCACTTCAGAAAAAGGTACAGCAATGCAAAAAGGGCTTGGGTTAGCTTCTTTGTGCAGGCTTAGTGGAAAAGCAGTTGAGGAGGGAATGGGAGAGCAGGTGGGTGAAGCTGTTGTTTCTACTAAAGTGTCATGAACTGGGCTTGACGAAACATGGTACAGCTGTGTGGCCTCCTGCAATCCCTTCTTCTTCATCTCTTTCAACTGCTGCTGAGCCAAATGGTATCTAGAGGGTAAGGCAGTAAAGTTATTCTTATATTATGGTAACTGTCTAAATTATATAAATATATATATATATTCATACCCAAATATGGGGGGCAGCATCTTCTGACCAGTAGGAGACAGTCTTTCTTGTGAAATAGGTAATACCAGTGTCTGTGTAAGAGGCTGAGTGCCAAGAGAAGGCCTGTCTTTCTGGGAAACACTCACACCATTGCCTACTGTTGCAACATGGCTGTCAGACAGACTGGGCCTCTGCAGGCTGTTCCCACAAATGGAAGCCTCATCAGACAACTTCCTCACCCCTGGAGAATGCATAGAGCCTCTGCGAACAGAGCTGCACGGAGGAGTCTGGCAAAGCTTCCTCCACACCGTTATGACAACAGTTGCCAAAATCACAGCCAAGCAGAGGGAAATGCCTGCCACCGCTACAGCATTACTGCCTAGTGTAACTCCAACTTGTATGGGTGGCAGGGATGAAGTAGGAGCAGGCAACACTGGTAAAGAAAGAGGTTAGGTAAGATGCAGTGTCATATTAGAACTGTTTAATCTTCAAGAAATCTTTTGGAAGACACAATCCTCAAATCAGAATCTAAATTTCTTCAACTAACACACATATTTAACCAAAACAAATGATGGAAAGACCCTTTCTATACAGTTGTATCATCTCTATTATTGAAAGCCCCAAAAATATTTATATAACAGTAGGAGTTTTACAGTTTTACAGAATTGTGTTATAGTCAAACAATATCACTGAAAAAACAAGACAAAATATGACAACAAACTGACCGACGCACTCCTCAAGTGAGCAGAGCGACTGTTCTTTGACCATGCCAGTGCACTTCACCCCTCCTACACCCGAGGGCAGCAAACAGTTACGGATCCTCTCGCGCACTCCCTCACCACAAGTCACACTGCACACACTCCACGGCTGCCATGGGCCCCAAGACTCTGCAGAGAAAAACACCACCACAATACAATAAAACAAAAACAAACAAAACAACAACAAAACTCTCACAGTAATTTTATGCTCTTTGACACAGCTATGCATCTATACATGAATAACAGTTGTAGACATCTGTAGAGAATTTGGTTAAATTGTGGGGTTATTAAGTTACAGATTTACACTTTTCTATAGTATAACTCAAAAGTAAATTTCACTTGTCATGGTACCTATTTATCTGTTAGTGATACTGTAAATTCTTAAAAATATAGTATTGTAATGATCCAATCATTTACTGTCTCTGGTTGTACTGGACTGGGAGTAAATAGAAAAGGACAAATGTTGTTGATTATGACCTAATATAAAGTGCTCATGGATTAATAAATCTTACCTGAACTTCTCTGAACAACCAGACATGTCTGTGCTGGACTTGGTGACCGACTGTAGTTGAAAACAAACCGAAAACAGTACTTATTCCTTCCTGGGTAAAATACGGAACAGTTAAATTCAGTTTCATTTTCTCCCTGAGTGAGCCAGTTATAAGCCAGAGCAGGTGAAGTAGGTTCTTCTGATCCAATCCCCATCTGTGTTGTGCCTCCTGTCCCTATCCCAGAGGAAGAGGCACCAACCACTGAATCCTTATAAAGCAATACTTTTCCATTAATGAGGGCACACGGTGGAGTCACAAGCTTAACAGTCATAGTTCCTTCACAGGCACTCCGATAAGCATTAGCATTTTCAACTAGTAGCTTGTAAGAGAATATTCTAGACAAATACAGTGGTCCCGAGCTTTTAATGTCTTCCGTTGTATGAGGCGACTTCAAAGCCACTCGTAAAAAGTCTTTTTCTGTAAAGGGAAATGCACAAGGCAGCTCAATATTCTGGGATCCCAGTGGTTGGATTGGATGACGTGTGCGTGCGCGGACTTTGTCAATGCTGTTTCGACCAATGTGGTTATACTCCATATAGCTAACCTCTAGGAACAAAGCTGAATCGATGCCACTGGAGCAAGCTTTAAAGTGTTCATTGGTAGCGATTCCAACCTGAGAAAATGGAGAAACATCACAGAAAGATCATTTTTGACAAATTCTCACACCGTACAAGTCATACCTGAAAAAATCTAGAGTGATTTCCAGCCCTCTCAACAACAACATGAAAAGTAGGCCACTGCACTTGTAGTTCTGAACTCCACCACCAGGTAGTGCTCTCCACACCATCGCGGTTTGTGCCATTGCTGTAAGAGGCAGAGGTGGTGATGCTGGTTTGCCTCAGCAGAAAGCGGTATGTCCCGGCATAGAGAAAGCAGGAGCAGTTGAACTCCACCCTGAATGTTGGTGGGTGGTTAGGAAGAGCCCTGGTGATTAAGGTGGTGTTGGTCTCTGTGTTAACAAGAGAGAGGCTCCTCTGAACGATGGTGCTGTTGTTGGATTTGGCACTGAAATCCACAAAGATGCTGGCGTTGCTGAGGGCAATGTGAAAAGAGGGCCAGATACTGAGCCCTGAAAAGGCTATAGAAGTGAAAGTACACTGATAAGCAAAATGTTTTATCCACTCTAAACACATCCAAAAAAATAGAAATATATATATATATATTTTTTTTTATTGAGCCATTAGATTATCTGTGTACATTAATCTGTAATTGTAGCTGTGATTAAGGAATAATGTAGTATCCATAAAGCAGCACTATGTAACTTTTCAGAATATATACAAACTAAAGAATATAAATGCAGCTGCAAACACTGAACTGTTACTTCTGGTGGTAGCATGCCCCAACACTCTTACATAGAGTTACGTAGTGGGATAGGCGTCACATAGGTACACATTTTGTCTTTAAGAGGGTTGTTACTTTAGCCTGGCACAACCTGACGTGAGCTCTCTATAATTCTATATACAGGAACTCATAAGTTGCTGATACAGCGAGGAGTCTGGCTTGCCAGGCTAGTGTTACTTTACCCGGTTCATATATTGTTTTCATACATTGAAAAGATTTCCATATTTTAAGGTAAAGGTTAAGTAGTGTAGCTTCAACAGCACAATTGTGCAAATAATAGACAGTTAACAAAGTACTGTTGACTAAACTGACTGTAATATACTAAATAATTACAAGAATTTAAGCGTCTATAATGCTAAGGAAACCCCAATTCCTTACAAGGCCTGCTCCAAACTTTTTCAAATAAAAACAATGTTGGCGAGAGGAAGAAGCTTATACTTGTACAACACCCTTCCTCTTCCATCTCAGTAGTAGTGCACAACAGTGTCCTTGTACCTTCTTAGTCATAGTCCTAGCTTATTAGTTCATGATTACTTTGGCTCACCATATCCCGTGAGTGCCAGCAGGAAAAGCAGTAGTAAGACAGCCTGTGGCATTACGATGTCCGTACCACTTTTTTCTCCTACAATGCTTGACCTTCATCATCCACCATCACTGACTTCTATAAATGACAGACAAATCCTAAAACAAGAAAAAAATAAAAGCAGTCAATGGGGTGAACAGACAAGCAAATTTAAATAGTGGGTGAAAAACAGGAAGGCCATGAACATAAGTTTGATTTATTTATAAAAGTGTCTTCCTCTTCCTGCAGTCCTCACAATGCAGAGCTAGAGTCATGCTGCTGGAGTTTTCACAACATAACAAATAAGGCTTAATTTTTCAATTATATTTTGTTTTAGTTATGACCATTCTTGTTCTCTTTATAGTGTATAATATAATTAATTCATTACCACATTGTCCTGTTCAGATGTAGCCTACATTTTGCATTTTGTTATCTATTCCCACTGTAAATAGGCAATTATGGGAATTAAATATTCAAACACTATTTAGCTAGTTTCGTGCAGTGTAATTGGGTCTCTATATGGATATATCATATCATCTTTATAAAGCTTCGTGTAAACAACCAGGAAATCCTCGCGATAAATAACAGTTAGGCTTATATCAGTAAAGTCTGTAATCAAACAAGTTATCATTTATATTGAATATAACTATGTAAGGTTAGCTAGCTTAGCCTATATCAATAGCAAGGCTACTTGCCTTTGAATTGCTGGCTTCTCACTTAACTTATTTGACCCAATAAAGCAGCTACCTACTAAACATTTTGAAGAGAACATTGATTATATTTTAACCTTGATAAAATTGAAAGTTGCTGTACTCACCGGTTCTGGTCCTCACACTCCCCTCCACGTTTAGAAAAGCATAGCTTGAGTAACAAAAACTGAGAAATATCACAAAGAAAATGATAAGTGTCGGTGAGATCCTGTGAGATCATTGCCATTGAGGTCACAGCTACAGGATCCAGCGTTCAGCCGGAGGCGCGCTCCTCACAGCAGGGAAGGCTCGTGAACGCGCACTGTAGAGGGCGCGCAACCTTTTCCATAGTTTGAACCAATACTTTGTGATCCCTATTAACATTTATTTCATGTCTCTTCATAAGTGCACTGTTTTAATTACTTATAGGGAAGTTAAATGTATTTTATTAATACTTGTAAAGGGAATTAGCTTTTGTCAGAGAAATCATCCTTTTTACATCTCAAAGTCCCTTTATTTTATCATACTTATTTTGCAATTCATTTATATGTGAGATCTCTGTCGGTGCCACCACTGCAGTTTAACATACTTAGCTGTTTGGATTTATTAAGCTCATGTTTTCCATTCTTGGGGTCCCATTTGGGTAGTTCCACTGTATTAAAAATATTATGTGTTAAGCGTATTATTGACTAAAGTATTGGGCCACAGTACGCTCATAAGACAAAAATAATCACCTCTCTGACTGTTGAGTGTAATTGCCTGAGACTGCTGGTTTGACATGCAACATGTTCTGTGGCAGGCCAGGTTGAAGTTGCCTGAGGAAAGCAGTTACATAGATAAAACATGAAATAGATTGTACAAAAGGATCTCATTATAACAGAAAGTAAAACAGTTATTTAAAAGAATAGTAAATCTTTATGGGTTAAGCAGATGTAATAATGTGTTGCAAGCACTTATTAGATTATTACACGCACAATAAAATTATCTTACTCTCACACAAAATAAAGTTAAAAATTGAAACTCAGCCTTTCAAGTTATAGATACAGTTGCACCACCAGTCTATCACAGCATGTAGGAACAAGACTTCAAATGACTATTGTTCAGTATTGTGCACACATCTTAAACAATTGAGTTCATCTACCAATTTGCAAACCACATGGCAATGGTAATCTAATCAGCAACTGGGCTCCGCAGACTTTTTTTTCCTGTTGGGTAAGGGCAATCAAAAAACAGGAAGCTCTTTTGGAGATAAAACACTGTTCACCCCTTGCATTCACAATGGGAACAAAGAACTTGGCTTTTCAATGTTAAAAAGCCTCAGGCACACAAATATACCCTGTGGCATCAGGCTTATTACTACTTCTCTTACATTTCACATGATATATATACTATGAAGTAAAGTGATAGCATTAACCTGAGCAAGACCTGACAGCTCTGCAAGTGTTCCCAAGAGTTTCAAAAACCAATAATGTTTATGACATTTGGCAGTTACATATTTTCAGTAATATGCTGGGAAACACGAATGACAGTGCATCAAGGATTTTATTACTATACAGTATATTGATTTAATCAAGTCAGTATGCTAGATGAAGCAGTTACAAAAGTGACAGAAAATAGACAGGAAATCAGTTTTAATTGACACTGCAGATAAAGTGTCACCTAAAGGGATGAGATGCACTGAAGTAGAAAAATATAACAGACTGTTTGGATGATGTCATTGCCTTGCATTTGTTTAATACAACAGTTTGACCTTAGAGAGAGGAATTCAGGTACTCAAAAAGAGATTTAGGTAAAATCTTAGACCCTCGACAGAATCATCTCTACACAGGTGACCCATCTTCTCAGCAAGCAGCAACCTAAAAAAAATCATGGAAAGCACAAATAAAACAGTCAGAAGTAGGTCTAAATGCACCGACAATTTAAGACCAACACTTGTGCATTTTCTAGCATCTAAACTAGTGGTGTAATTGTATTGTAATTGTAAGTGTATTGTAAGAATAGTGTACAATTGTTGTTGTAGGAAACCTATCTGAGATCTATCATATTGTAACATATAGTGTAATGACATAATTTTAGAAACGCTTATAGCTGGATGTTTTATGATCCATTACATTCTACAATGGTGTTGTAAATGAAGGCTATAGTCTAGACTTAATACCTCTCTTTAGATAGAAGAACAGAAAGTCCAACAAGCTTTGCAAACTCTTCGGCTGTCAAAGAACCCTTCTCTGACACCTAGGAAAAAAAAAGAAAACATACATATATTAAGTATACCAAGATTTAAACTATGATATTATGACATTCTGTTGAATTGTCTTTTTTCCCCAGATTAAACAAGTGTAATTTTGCAACTCTCAGGCATTATCATGTTATTGTAGGCCATGCATTGTTCATACTGGTACAGCTTACATTGTCCAGTGCTGAGGCTATCATTTCCTCATTGCTGTGAGACTGCAGCTGGACCACCATCACACCACTGTCAAACACACGCAACCTACACAGCGGACAAGACAGATGAAAAATGTATAAATAAATGAATCTATAACGTAAGAAAAAGAGATCAGATTAAAGTTTTTTTTTGTTTTTTTTTTTAAACCAAACAGGTTGCAAAATACACCAATGTTCCTTTAAAACCCTGGAAGTCACAGGATATGACACACAAGTAGGGCTGAACACCCTTTCCAACAACAGGAAGCTAGACAGGAAAACATGGTGGATTCCTCTGTGAAGTAGGGGCCAACTCTGGACTATATTTCTGTAATAAACACACTGACTCGTCTATACTCATGTGAATGTTTGCCAGGATTAAAAGAAAATTAAACAACACAACAGAAATATAAACACATCTCAAACTCACCTTAAAGGGAGCTTTAGTGACTCAAACATTTTGCATGCATTTAGCAAATCTTCCGGAGACAAAAGCTATAGAAAGGGAAAAAAAAAATCTCAAACCCTGAAAAACCACACAGGACATACTGCAGACAATTTATTTGTGGGCTCCAAGTGCATTTTTGTGATTATTACCTCCAATCCTCGAGCTCGGTTGACAAGGCAATAGACTTCAGTGAGAGCCATCATTCCTCCCTGCTCCTAAGAGATGATTGAAATTAATAATTTATTGTGATGCTCACTACCCACACAACAACTCATTAAACCTGTGGCTTACCCTGACTTTAACTTCGCTGCCTAAACCTCCTTAACTTAAAGAAAGGAACCCAAATGGAAAAACACTAACCCACGTGTAGACCCTAGGTAAGACTAAAAACCTATTCAGATCACTTAAGAGGTCTGAAAAGCACTAAAGTAACTGAGTGTAATACTCAGAATTCAAAGCTGCAAATGACTTGCACTTTTTTGAAATTGCACACACAATCACAATAGAGATAGTAATTCATACCTCTAACGGAGCCAGAAGTATGTCTCCAAGTTGCTTAGCCAGTTGCAGATGGTAATGTGTACCCGATCCATGTGTTTCTCTGGTAACAGGGTTTGCAATACCCATGCTCAACAGGTAGGACTTGAATCGTATGGTCTGTAAAGTAAAAAAAAACATAGCTAATATAAAGCAGAATATTTGAATGCAAAGTATTTCGTGGCTTTTAACCAGAACTGTTGTTTTATGGCCAGTGGCTGTTTTTAATTATACAGTTCAATTTCTTACCTCATCCTCTGTTATGTCCCCTTGTTTGTCTTTGATCTTGTTTGCTATAGATCTGGAGAGCTCTACCATCTCTTTAGCCTTTGAAAGAGTAATTCAGTTTCAAAACAGTATAATCACAATGCTTATATTTTTGACCTTTTGACTATAATAGATAATATATATTTCAATTTCAATCATACACACAGAAAGGAAACCATTCTTTACCTTCACCATTAGTTTACTGAGATCCTCAAAAGCCTAGGACAGAGACCAAATAACTAACAGTGAAAAATGTAAACAATTCAGTTAACCACAAGACTTCAGGGCTAGAGATAATTTAAATTCCACAGACCGCCCTAAATTCATCACTTCTTTTTGGCTGATGTTGAACATTCTTCTACCCCATCCCTTTCCAGATCTGTTTTTAATATCATACCTCTTAAGAAGTCATGTATATTATTATATGTTATGTAACATTACACACTGTGGTTGATGATTGCCAGGTCAATGTAAATTCATGTCAGCCACAGACAATATCTTAGTTTAGCAGTACCTCAGAAATGTTTTTGTCAGTTTCTTTCCTCTTCTCTTCAATTTTTCGCTCAATGCCAACAATCCCCACTGCACGTGTCCTTCCTGCCTACATAGCCACACAGGAAAAACAAACACACAATGGAACAATGAAGCCTCATTGGGACCATTTTAAGTTGAATGTACAAGGTGGAAAAGTTAAAGTGCTGTGCCACTATTTTATTTAATTTACAGTACATGGGCTATTTACAGAGAACCATAATGAACACATTCCAAAGAAAGATATCTTTAAATTGGTATGTATGAGGATATATACAGTGCCTTGCGAAAGTATTCGCCCCCCTTGAACTTTGACCTTTTTCCACTTTTTTAACAAATAAAAAACTGAAATTACGACTTTGTAAGAAACCCATTACTAACATTACTAACAATGCCACCTGCTGGCAAGAACCAAAACTGACAAATATGCTTATTTCTGTCATGACTTCCTTACCCGAACCAGTGGTCAATTTTTATTGGCAGTATTTATTTTTTCTAACCTGTGTTTCTGCTCCTGTGGAAACTGGTGTATTTTCCCATCTCCTTTGTGTCAACTCCTCTGATAATCTCCTGTAAAACTATAATGACAAACACAACATAGTAAGTTTTTTTTAAATCCAAACTCTCACGCTACAGCATTACACACAGTCTTTATTCTTGCATCATTGCAACAACATTGCCAAATTAAACTTGAGCTCTACTAGTAAAACAAGAACCACCTCAATCTGGCCATGTTCTTTGAAGGTCAGTTTGATGTAGGGGTACTTGCTGTGCTGGTAGGGACCTGGCTCTTTGTTGGCAGGTGCAGGGTGCAAGTGGATGATAATTTTTGCACTAAGGTTTGAAAGAAAACAAACGGTTTTAATATAGTGGGTTAGTAATACAATTATTACAGACTGTTGCTGTACCAATTTGTGTAGCAAATTCCATCATTTACCTCTTCCCTATACCTCCAGCTTGCTCCTCAAAGAATAGGATCTGGGACAGAGACATAGATATACAACATTCCTGCATAGAATAGTAAAAGAAATAGTTAACAATGCAAACTTTGATCGTGAGAATGTGATTACTGGTTAATACCCACTGACATGGTTTTTAATATCCCTCCAAATAAGCCGATGCGTTGTAAGTAAGACAACTCCTACATCCAGTTTAGCCTAATGTTAAGAAAAGGCATTCAACTTATGTATTATTACATATGAGCGCGTTGCATATTGCACATTCTGTAATGTGGTTATAGCGACTGTTCATATATAAAGGCTAAAATTATACCTTGTCATCACCATCATACAATCTAACACCTCGCTGTTGAATCACTAATGTTTCGTTTATTTCCAGCAGCCCATTTGTCCACGCAAAGCGATCCATATTATTCTGTTTTCCTTGCTGTACACTCCAACACTGCTGCTAGGCTAAATTTTATGTTTACTTCCTGTACAGTGTCCAAAGACGACCTAATGTTGCCTGCATAGAAATAACATTGGGGAAAATCTTGTGGGTTCAATACTTAGTAATATTTATTACAATTTATTATGATATAAATTTCTGTGAGTAGGAGTTTATAGTATATTCTCAAGGATTTTGTTTTGTTTTAACATTTGCGCAAGCTGCCCAAGCGGGGTCCTTCGCGATGTTGACGTGACTAGCGGCAGCTGTCAACGGAGGCTAGCTGCACAGCTACTGTACTCATCGCGTATTTCCGATTTTAAATGCATTTTGTTCAATTTCTGCTTTATTTGGAACTTTTCACAGATCATGATTTAAGATTATTTTACATTTTCTAAAGGGAAAACTGGCCTTGATTTTTTTAGTGCAGGATTTTATAGAGCATAGTTAGCTTTAGCCGGCTAGCTTGTTGTTAGCTGCAAGCAAAAATCTGGTGCAGACAGGTTTTGCTTCTCACGTTTGGAAGTCATTGTTCACGGACGGAATAGTTTTGCACTGTTTGAATTACCCTGAAGTCCATGCGGCTCTTCAGCACAACTAATATTTTTGTGTAAAACTGTAATTGCATTGAGTAATGCTTTGGTAGCATTATGATTTTAATCAGTAACACATTTTCAACAGTATGAATGAATGGTAGTCAGTTTTAGACAAATGTTAAAAATAGTTTTGTGATTAATTACCATAACTTTGTAACAAGAAGTCAAAAACATGGACAAGAAATCATTTGACATTGTCTTGGATGAGATCAAAAAGGTAAAAGATATTTTATATCTGAGCTAAATCACAATTTTTAATCTGTTTAACAATTAAGTTGAACGTTGCAAATGTTTTCCCCTGTTTCAGTGTGTCCTTACCGACCAACGCATCAAAGCCATAGAGCAGGTGCATGGTTATTTCTCCAGTGAGCAGGTAGGCTACTCCAAAGCAAACAGAAACGGTTTTGTGTAGAGTATTTTTATTTTATTTTTGTCTCATTTTGGACATATTTTGATTGTAATTTAATTTGTAGGTGATGGAGATTCTCAAGTATTTCCCATGGGCAGAGCCTCAAATTAAAGCAGTTAAAGCACTGCAGCATGTGAGTATATTGATACTTGAATCTTAGTAAAGTCTTAGTTATATTTACAAATAGCAAACATTTGTACCTAAATATACCTTTATTTAGTGATTGTCACATCTTAGTGTCAGTTTAATTTCTGTTTTATTCTTTTGCCTTAGAAAATGGTGGCAATCCCTACAACCAAAGTTGCAAATATTTTGAACTGCTTTACCTTTACAAAGGATAGACTGGTTGTTTTGGAACTCATTGCTCTGTGAGTATTTTAATTGTTAATAGCACTTGGGTTTATTAAGTTGAAAAATTAAATTCTTATGCATTTGGTCTACTCACAGAAACATTTCAGATGCTCAGAATTATAGACCTGTGGATGATCTGTTTCGCACACACCTGTCTGAGAAGAAGCGAGCCCGCAGAATTCTAGAGCAGGTATTTTTGCATCTGTTTAAAGAAGCACTATTGTTAATCCATGAAAGTCCTCATTAATTTATCATTCATTATAAAGTAGACTTTCTAAATTGTTAGCAGTGTTTGTTGACTCATTTCTCTTTACTGACTAAGGTGTGCAAGGTCGGCTGCAAAGCTCCTGTAGCCATGATCTCCTCCTGCGGCATGATACCAGGGAATCCCTATCCTAAAGGCAGACCCAGTCTTGTCTCTGGCACATTCCCTGTAAGTACAGTTAATGCTACAGATCTCTGGAGTTTGTTTAAAGCAATACTACTAACTAACTACTTTTACAATTTGATTTTGTACACACTAAAGGACCCTGCTGTTGTGTTTTAATATGTATCTTGATTATAGGATGTGTGGAAGTTAAGTTGATTTGGTGAGATAGTATGTGTTCTCTATAGATGGTAATGTCTTCCATCACTCAACCAGATAGGCAAGACATGAAATCTTGTCAGTTTGGTTATTCTTCTTTTTTCATGTCAGAGAACAATAAAAAAAAAAAATATAGCCTTTATATTTGAAAGATTTACAGATGTATTTTCTGGTTTAAACGTATGTAGTCACTTAATTTTCAGATGTTATATGTGCACTTTCAAATTTACATTACTTTAGTATTATTAAGTGTTTTACCCTTTCAAACAAGTTAATTTGAGTTTTTTGTAAATTAATATCATGTTACAGGGCTTACCTCCATTAAAGAAAGAAGGTGAGAAGAAAGATGACCACTCTAACAGTATAGAGGGAAAAGGGATTGCCGCACGGATTCTTGGACCATTCAAGCCGGCAAGTATTAGAGCAGGACTAACAATGCATTATTGAGCCCTCACATGACAAGGTCAGAAATATATATACAATTTTCCCAATGACAAACCTTTAACAATATACAATATACACCAACAAAAGTGTTATATGTAGTGATGTAATGGCTGTAGTGAGAAAGCAACAGAAAAATAGCAGATTGAGCAGCTGCCTTTTATTTTATAAATCCCCTGCATGCAAAAGGTAAAGATGACTTACAATAATTTTAGAAATTTAATAAACTGATAATGATTGACTTTTTTGAGAAATTTGTACAGTTGTTGAAAACTATATATTTTTTTGTTTTACCTTTTTTAGTTTCCTTCAACCTACAACCCTCACCGGCCTGTGCCCTATCCAATACCACCATGCCGCCCTCATGCTACTATTGCACCAAGTAAGAGACAACACTAAAGTGCTTTGTGCTGCATTGTACAATATTAAAACACTGTAAAAATGGGACTGGAATCAATTTCCACAAAAAATCCCTCATGGGAATCTGAGAATTTGATTAACGTTTGGAAAGACACAATTAGATGAGTATATTATGCTGTAACCTCTGGGGTTGGTTGAGGTATACATACGAGGTGCCTAAATGAATGTCCACTGGAAACTTTTAATATTTGCAACTGCTACTCAGGTGCATACAACAACGCAGGCCTTGTATCTATGGGAGGGGTTATAACAGCCAACGTACTCCCTCCCCCCTACAACAGCTCCCACAAAGTGGCAGGTATGATTCATAGGAAAGTGTGCGTGTGTCTGTATGTGTACTTGCTGCCTAACTACCTGGCATGCTGCTTTTCTTTGTTTCTGCAGTTTGTTGCCTTTATCAGGTTAGGAATGTGCTTCTTAACTCTGCTGAAGTACACTAAGTGACCTGACAAATAAAGCACTAATGCAGGCCGATACTTATATTGTTGTTGTAGTAGTATTTATAAATTGATTTTAACTAAAACTATAGGAAATGTGTTAAAGGGGCTAATTGTGAAATTGACAGTCAACAGAAAGTACACAAAAAAATAAATATGTTTGATGCCCCCTTGCTGTGAGCATCTGCAGAATTGTACGTTCAAAAATCTTTTATTGCAAAAATTTTGGTCAGTAAGTGTTGGAATTGTATGATGGCAAAATAATAGCGGTTTGCTCTGGCTATTTGAATTGGGAGTTGCACATGTCTAAATGCTTTCACGTGCTTATGCAAACATGGAATACGCAATGGATTAAAATGTCATGTTTTATTGCAGTTTTCACAATTGAAATGTAGTCATTATAAAATCTAAAGCCTTTTGACTACTATAATGTTTTCAGTAGTAATATAACAACATCATGCATTCAGTATGAATTTCAGTCTTGAAAACTGTTTTGACTTCTATGTACTTTGCTGCACGACCTGACTTTGTTTCTCTTTATACATATGAGTGGTGCTTTTAGTTGTTTGGAGATTAACCTATTCTGCCTGGTCCTTATAAAATTTATTTTACTATTTTTTTTTTTGCACAATCTAAAATTTCTTCAGGTCTGTTTTTATGCTATTTTATCACAAAGATAAATTTCAGTTCTAGATAATTGTCTTGCATCCAACAGGTTACACCAAATCGGGAAATCCACAAAACGCAACACCAGGAGTGAACAGCGGCCCCCTCCTCATCCCTCACGGCTCCACACCCTCTACTCCTGCCCCTCACCAGGCCTCTTCTGCTCAGCAGCCTCCTACAACCCCCATCACCCCCGTCTTCCCTGGCATGGTGCCCTCTCACAACCCTAACGCTTCCTCTCCCGCCCCTGCACCATCCCCATCTGTCATCAAAGCTGGTCCGCAGACCCCAAGTGGCCAAACTACACCCTCAGCCTCATCTGTTATCAAAACCCACACTCCATCAGGCACCCCATGTGGAACTCCGGGAACTTCCCTGTAGGTTCACGACCAGGCACCCCTGGTAACTCGCGCACTGACCACCACCAGACAAACTCCACACAGCCGAAGGGTTTCCACCCGTCCATGGAGCACCAGACGGGACCCAACTTCCACAGCGTGTTTCCACAACAAGGTAACCCCTCTGGGTCAGTGATTCGGAGTTACACCCCCTCTGGACCTGGATCTTCCACTCCTGTAAACCCAAATTGTTCCACCCCAGGCCCAAGTCACAAACCTACCCCAGCGCAGACTGCCACTGGTGCCCTCCTGACAGACCAGCAGCGTGCAGCTTTGAGCAGACACACAGGGGGCAGCAGTGGCAGTAACAGCCCTGTTCCTTCTGCTTTCAAAGGCGCGTCTCGCTCCGGGACGCCTTCTGTCAGCTCACTTGTGGTGGGTTCTGCTCAGGCGGCTCTGGCTCGTTCCTTGGGTCTACCCCAGCCTTCTGGTTCACCTCAAGTCTCTCTCCCAAGTCCCGTAGCCATCTCTGGACTCCAAGGTCTATCCTCTAGCCCGGTGCCGTCTCATTACCCTGGCCTGCCCCCATTTCCTTCTCTTAGTTCTTCCCTCCCTTCTTCGACCAATCCGTCATCTGTGTCGGGAATACCTCCCTCTACAAACATTTCTACCCATTCTCCAAATACTATCTACCCCGGCCTCGCCCCAAGCGCCGCCCCCACTGCCGCCTCGGCTTTTGGTCTGGGCCTCACCTCTGCCCCCTCTATATTCTCAGGCCTTCCTCCTGGCACTAGCCCTGCTGGCTTCCCGGGGCTAGGGGTCTCAGGAGGGCCCAGCGCAGGAAGCCCAGTGCTTTCTTCCTTCATGGGACTGACTGCTCCAACAGTGGCATCATCGGTGGCATCTGTGGCACCTCTGCAGGCGGCCGCAGCAGCAGCTGGGGTCCCATCATCATCGCCAGTTCTCCCTGGCTTTGCTTCTGCATTCAGCTCTAACTTCCAGCCAGGGTAAGTTTAATTTAAATTTTTAATGTAATTGTTCACATTTATCTGTTTACAAAATGCAGAATAAGCAACATCAAACATCCAATGTTATCTTGTACATATTAGAACACAGGGAATCCTTAGAGATGGTTTGTCCTAAGGTTGGGCAATATGGACTAAAATTTTTTCTTGTAAATTCATATCTCAATATATGATGGGGCAGAAAGTGAATGGGAGACAAATTAGCATGGCTTCTATATTAACAACATATTAAGAACAATATAACAATATAGACTTCTATATCTCGCACAGAAATATATCGATATATCTTAAATCTTGATCTCTCGCCCAGCCCTAGTTTGTTGTTGCAAGGAATCCTGATATTATTGGGTGTGTCAGGGATTACATAAAGAGACGAGCATTGAAGGCAGCCTGAAAGCAGAAAACAATGAAAGTCTCTGTTTTTATTGTTACATTAACAGTGTAACCAGATCATCTTAAAAACTTTAAAAAAATTAGAGCCTTTGTATCTCTGTCCGATGCCAAAAAAATTGTTCATACCTTTATCACAAGTAAAATGGACTACTGCAATTCTGTTCTCTGGACTCCATCAAAAATAAATTAAACGTCTGCAGCTCATGCAGAACTGAGCAGTCTATTCTAACCAAGACAAAGAAATTCTCATATTACACCTGTTAAAGTCCTGCAATGGCTCCAGTTCATATCAGAATTGACTTTAAAATTCCTCTAATATTCTACAAAGCTCTTAATGGCCACGCTCCTCTCTACATTAGCGCTCTACTGATTCCATACGAGCCAACAAGACACCTCATGTTCAGTCCTAAGCTGGTGAAGCTGCATTTGCTCATAATTTTATTATGCTCGGGAAAAAATGAAACTCACTTCCAGGCAGTATAAAAAAATGCACCAACAATAACCTCTTTCAAAAGCACTTGTTTAATAACAACTGTAATACATCTGTTTTTGCTGTGCATATGTTAAATAATAAATTAATGGAAAAAAAAAAAAATACATTTTCTTCTTCTTCTTCTTCTTGTATCTCTGGTTCTCTAAATAGTTCTCCAAAACCTTGGAAGTGTACCTGAAAATCTGATTCTGTTTTGAAGGGTTTTTTGCTCTTTTTGAATTTTATAATTGTTATAAATGAACCAACATTTGCACAGTAACTGTATGCTGAATACAGCTTCCCTCTGATTAACACTGACTTTGTTGCCCCTCTCAGAGTGCATTAAGGAAAAGCAGTGACAGATTATCTGTGTGCTTTGACATATAGGAAAGGAGTAGTGACTGACTGACCTTTGTATTTTGCCATATTCACATGTTGTCAATGCTGTCATTGTGACGTTTGGGTGTGTGACATGTGATTGACAACCTGTTTGTGAAATTGGGTGTAAAAGTAGCATCATAAATCACGTGTATAACTTTTCCACTTCGGGTCTTATGCGATAAGTGGAGTCCTTAATCACATGAGTGGACTTTGCTTTGTGTTATGAGTAATCATAGAAAAACTTTGTTGACTTTTCATGATAATAACATGCAGGTTGGCATATATATATTTATGCCCCATTAATATATATAAAAAACTTTTGTGGTCATCACTATACTCTTGAAAATAAATGCTATAAATTACAATATTTTTATTTGGAATTTGGGAAAAATGTTGTCAGTTTATAGAATAAAACAAAAATGTTAATTTTACCCAAACACATACCTATAAATAGTAAAACCAGAGATACTGATAATTTTGCAGTGGTCTCTTATTTTTTATATTAATGATAAATGACAAATAAGTAGCCAATAATCTGTCAAAGGTTAAGTACATGGATAGTAGCATTTGCCTGGTTGAAACATCTAATATTGTGTCTGTGTGTGTATTCCTGTTTGTGGCTCAGATTAAGCAGTGGGCTCCAGCCTCCAGGGAGCAGTGGGTTCCCGGGTTTGCTGTCCTTTCCTGGGGTACCAGGCTTTTCTCCCTCTGCTTCCCCAGCAAGCCTCAGTGGCCTTCACAATCCCAGCATGCAGTCTGCTCTCCTGCAGGTACACCTGCTCTGTAGCTGTGCAAAGTCAAATCATCTCTAGGAATTTGATGAGATATTTTTATAAAAACATTTTTTTTTCTTCCAGGTTCACCCCACACCTGCTTTGGACAACTTTCCTCCTCAGCCAAACAGTTTTACCAACTACCCTCCTGGCCCTGGAACTCCCTTCCCCCTACAACCAGGACTGCACCCCCAGCTGGGCTGGCAATAAAATCTTTTTTATATGTTGAAAAAGTACACTTGGATGGTTATCCAGGCAAACAACAGACTTTCATTGCAATGTCCTTACAGTGATAATGCTTATGAAGAACACTACTATACAAGGTTACATGTAGATGAATATAAGAAGTTGTTTATGGATATCACATAAACATTATCAGACCTTAGAGTATTTGTCTAAAACATCCTCGTAGATTGTAATGAAATGTTAGTCAGCTGTTTGTATTAATATAGATGTATTATTATTATTAATGTCAAGAATGAGTTATAGAATTTTTTTACACCTTTACATGACATCATGTATTGAATTGTATCCCCTTGTAGTATTTCATGTCTCAGATGAATTGACTTTTATATAATATTGATTAGTGTTAATGCTTTCATTGTTTTATGACAAATTAATGATCTGCCATGTGGCATATTAAATGATACAGAGAAACAACTGCCTATATATTATTTTAATATTTGTGCTGTGTGTCAGGGTGTTGGGCATGATGCTGTAGATTTGGACGTTACTCTTAACAGGGATAAACATTGGAGGCCGTGAATAGTTAAACAATTATTTGTATATTTACAAAGTTTTTTTAAACATGTGAACCATTTTTTAAATCATGATAATCTGCAAATGTTTAATTGGTTTTTGGTTTGGAAAAACTTTGTCTCTATTTTGCAAAATAATATTTTGCATATAACAGAAGAGTTCCCAAGTGTCACATGTATTTCCCATTTTGTTGTTTTTTGAATAACTATCTTTTCAGTAAACTGCCTTCATTTATAAGTAACTAGCATTTTTGTATCTACAAGATTTACACTTGACTAATTATACAGCCCTAGATTGCCATCTGTAATATTGCACAATACCGTCATGTGATTATTACACACTAGACTTTTTCCATGGACTCATTAGGATAGTTATCTTGTTTTATTATCTTGTAGTTAATCTAAGGTAAGGCATATGTTAAACTTGTGGTGCACAGTATTTTAAAATATCTAAAACACTTCCTTAATGTATGTGTGCAAGATAAATTACAGCTTTAGATTTCCCAGGTTTACCACATGTTCCAAAAATAGACACTCCTTTTTTACAGAAATTATTACAACCAAACCTGAGAAAAGTGTATTATCCACTAATCATATTAAAAAAAAATCTTAGCTATTTTGAATTTCCCTCTTACATAGTTTTATATTAATATAGTAAATAGTAGTTTTGCTGTTTCCCTTTGTAGATAACTCGGAGCCACACCTACTATGTAACATTATATTGAGGCTATTCTTCTTTAAAAGGCTGGCTGGCTGGCTCCTCCTGGTTAAGTACACTTTAACTCTCTGCGCACTTCTCTTTAGTTGTGACCAATACATGGAAATGGAGGACCACATGGAGAGTCAACAGAGAAGAGGAATGAGCAAGGAAGACCTTATATGTAAGATATTACAGATTAACTGACCTTTGAACCAAGCTTCTGTTGGATTGTTTTCTTGGTTGTAGCAAAGATCTAAAACATTACCACAATAGGGATGAATTATTTATTTAAATAAACAAAGCAGGTGTTTGTTTTACATCCAGAATTTCTTGTTTTTTTCTAGTGTACATTGTTACCATGTTATCAATTTTACATTTACATAGGAGCGTATGTGTGCAGGTGGAGAACTGCCACACAGGTCATAGTATAACTTCCTCGTCATAGTAACACAATTCACAAGTCATGGCAATAAAAGGTCCCTGTAGCATGTGACGGTGACTGTTTGTGTGTTACATGAGACTTAAGAATTAGCAGGAAACACTGGACCCATTTTCCTATCAATAACGAGTATTTTCATATCAGTGTTTAATGAATTGTTCATACACTTGTTGGAAGTTGGACAATTCTTCTCTGGCAGGCTTTTGTCAGTGATAAAGGAAAAATCAATAGCTCATCCATCAGTGTAAACTTGCCAACTGGAAAATTGTGTGAGGGTTGTTTGCTTACTTTTGTTATTAGAAACTTGAAATTTTAATTTTAGGAAAAATGACTTCTAGTGATTTAGGCCTCTTCTCTTATGGGATAATGAAACATGTGAACTAGTGGAAGTGAATTCCCCTTAAATTTGAAAAACAGAAGTACATCCTTGGACAGTGCTCTTTGCAACATGTGATTTAATAATTACTGTGAACACAATAAAAGCACAAGACTCCGAAAGGGAACTGTCAGGGCTCTGTTTTGAAACATGCAGAGAAAGCACCCAATTTGAGCCCAGTGTGACACCCAGACTTGAAGTAGCTTTTGTTTTAACATCTCATTGTTCTGTTAAATTGTTTCTATTGTTTAAAGTTTTTTATTTCCCTTTTGTGTTTGCAGCTGAACGAACAGGCTCCTTAGGTGTCTGCGGCTGGATCATAGTTATCCTCTCTGGCCTCTTCACATTTTTACTCTTCCCCTTTACCATTTGGTTTTGTATAAAGGTACATTAACACATCTACAGTGAATTTAGGAGCATACAACTCTCTCTTAATACCTTCATCAACCTTCTTGGCTGTTTTGCAGATTGTTCAGGAGTATGAGCGTGCTGTAATCTTCAGGTTGGGCCGCATTATCGACAGGAGGGCCAAAGGACCAGGTAGGACTTTAGAAGACTTGTTAAGGTGTATCTTTGCTCTTCTTGTCCACAGTCATTTAATAATAACCATATTCTTAAACAGGAATCTTTGGCATTTTGCCCTGTACTGATAGCTTGGTGAGAGTTGACTTAAGAACTGTTTCTTTTGACATCCCACCACAGGAGGTATGAATAACAGTCTTTTAGGAACATGGTTGTTTAACATCAAGAGAGTAGAGTGTAGAGTGAACATTTTCTACCACTTCCCACATAGATCCTGACCAAAGATTCCGTCACTGTTAGTGTGGACGGAGTGGTGTACTTCCGCGTAAGTGACCCCATCGCTTCTGTGGTCAACGTGTCCAACGCTGACTTTTCCACTCGTCTCCTGGCTCAGACCACCCTCAGAAATGTCCTGGGCACAAAGAACCTGGCTGAGCTCTTGAGTGACCGTGAGGGGATTGCACACAGCATGCAGGTAAAAATCTCATGGCCATGCAATAATTTTAATATGACCAGCAGCATTTCCTCAATGAGAGGACACCTTAGGTTGCCTTGCAATGAAAGCCTCTTCCTTTTCCTAAAAAGAAGTGGATGTGGGATTTGAACAGGTCTTGGTGGGATTTGAACAGGTCTTGGTTGGATTTGAACGGGTTTTTAGTTGGATTGGAACGGGTCTTGGTTGGATTTGAACGGGTTTTGGTTGGATTTGCGCAGGTTTTAGTTGGATTTGAACAGGTCTTGGTTGGATTTGAACGGGTTTTAGTTGGATTTGAACAGGTTTCAGTTGGATTTGAACAGGTCTTAGTTGGATTTGAACAGGTCTTGGCTGGATTTGAACAGGTTTTTAGTTGGATTTGAACAGGTTTCAGTTGGATTTGAACAGGCTTTAGTTGGTTTTAGTTTTAGTCGGATCTGAGCAGGTTTTTAGTTGGATTTGAAAAGGCTTTAGTTGGATTTGAACAGGTTTAAGTTGGATTTGAACAGGTTTTAGTTGGTTTTTAGTTTTAGTTGGATCTGAGCAGGTTTTTAGTTGGATTTGAAAAGGCTTTAGTTGGATTTGAACAGGTTTTAGTTGGATTTTGAACAGGTTTTAGTTGGTTTTTTAGTTTTAGTTGGATCTGAGCAGGTTTTTAGTTGGATTTGAAAAGGTTTTGGTTGGATTTGAACAGGTTTTAGTTGGATCTGAGCTGGTTTTAGTTGGATTTGAAAAGGTTTTAGTTGGATTTGAACAGGTTTAAGTTGGATTCGAACAGGTTTTAGTTGGATCTCTAAACCAGCTTCTTAACATCCCCATGCCTCTACTTAATGTTCACCTTATCTCTACTTTATACACTACCTCACATAGACACACTAGTGTCACCCTGTTTTGCACATTTGCTTCTTGCACCTTCCTGTGTATCTTAATATTTAAGACCACAGCTAAATGCATATATGCACATTGTACATCCCTGTACATTTTAATATTTAAGTCTACAGTTTACATTCATGTACATTATATTGCGATCTAGATTTAATCCCACAATACACATTTTTTATATTCTATTCTTACATTTTTATTGTTTACTTTTTATTTCATTCTTACATAGCTATATTCATGCATATTTTCATCTGTGTGTTTTCCTTAATAATTGCACTGTCCATGGAGCGGACCTGACTCACATTTCACTGCTGGTTATATATGCTGTATATAATTTTGTATGTGACGAATAAAAATCTTGAATCTTGAATCTTGAATGTGGCTTAGATACATTACCAAACAAGCAGAGACCACACCCTCAAAAATGAGCCGACAATGTTTATTGCCAAAATGTGAGATGGCAAGGATGGGTTTATTGATGACTTTCTCAATGAACAGTTTAAAAGAGCCAGTAATGTAGCAATTACAATGACAAAAAATGTGTATGTGACAGATTTATGTCTTTAGATTTGATCTGTATATCAAATAATGTAATATATGTACTTGAGTGAAAAGAAAAAACTTTGATAGTGTTTCACAGTGTAATCAAAGAAGCGTTATGTAAGTGACAGTTTTAAATGAAGCTCACTTTTGTTCTTTTTTGTCATTTGCAGTCAAGCTTGGATGAAGCCACAGACAACTGGGGCATCAAGGTAGAGCGTGTGGAGATAAAAGACGTAAAGCTGCCCCAGCAGCTGCAAAGAGCCATGGCTGCTGAGGCTGAGGCTACTCGAGAGGCCAGAGCCAAGGTCAAGACACTACACAACAGACCACAAACAACTCAGCAACTGCGTCTTAAACTCATTCCTGTCTGTCCTTTTTCAGGTGATTGCAGCTGAAGGTGAGATGAATGCATCTCGCGCGTTGAAAGAAGCTTCCCTTGTCATCTCTGAGTCACCATCAGCACTGCAGCTGCGTTACCTGCAGACGCTCAGCACCATCGCCACAGAGAAGAACTCCACCATCATATTTCCTCTGCCCATTGACATCATGTCTCATTTATGAGAAAGTGAGAAGAATCTTTAATTTGGGTGACACTTGAACAAAAAATAAAAATCAATGTTCCAAGATTTATTTCATTGTTATCAAAAAAAAAAAGTACTGTTTTGTCTCAGCCACATTACCCCATCATTGCATTTCAAATGGATTACTACCACATTATTAACTTCAGTATAAAATGTTTCTTTATAACTTTATAGTTATTACTGAACAGTCTCAAATCAAACAGGACACGGCTTGTCTTTTCTTAATTTGTTTAATACTGTCTCCCAAAACACAAATAAAGCATCAACATACCTTGTACTCATTACGTTTGATCTCATTCATTGTCTTCTAGACCTCCATTGAGCTACTGTTACATTTCCACTACCACATTTCCAATATTTAGAGGTAAAGGAAGAGAAGAGAGACCAAAAGGGGAGCAAAAACAGTACAAGACAGAAAAACATGCTTTTACTTCATTGGTGCACTAAGACAACTGTAAATGTATTTACATTCAAACATACAATCAGTGCTTGAACAAAGATAGCTTACCTCCACAAAGCAAAAAAGCAAGCCATGAAAACACAGATTCTACCAGCATTTTGTTGACAACATGGATGTTTCCATCATTAATGAGTTGGTTAAATTTGCCCATGTTTCCTCTTGTGGGGAGCTTCAACTAAGAGCTACGTATTAAATGGCTGCTACATATGGGACAACAGGCCCTTCTATATGAAAAGAAAATTCACAAAACATGTCTATAAAATGGTTTATATTTTGACATTCAGCATAAGACGAGACACAGATGTCCACAGGACACATCCAAGGGTCATGGGGATACCAGTAAATTGTAGAAGTCTGTCTGAAAGGGATACCTGTTACAATTTGTAAACATTTGATTGTGTTGCATCCATGTAGACTGTTTGCACCTGACGTGACATTTAGAAGGAACCTGAAGAATTACTGAATGAGTTTTGTGAACATTTTAAAAATACATTGGTTTTCTGACTGGTATATTTCCTCATACGCAAAGACATTCTCAAAATCAGGTATAAAATCAGCGAGATACATTTCTCAAATTCAAATGGTGTAATTGACATTCATAAGTTTTGGAGCATTTCACCCTGTGTACATTATCATATAAAAGTCAGTAAGATCCAAAAAAGAATCAAGTTTATTTTACTAACATTAAAAGTGCTGGTATGGCAATTAAATATGTTGTTCAACTCTTATGGCCCGGGAAAATAATCATTTACATGCTGGTTAAAAAAGCAGGGGAGATTGTTTTTTCCCCCTATCTCTATAAATTAACAACACAATTATTGTCAAATCAAAACCACAGCGCTGTTGCATAAATAGTCACAACAGGTCATAATTACCCTCATATCTAAGTCCTTCTTTATTTACATGTGGTTAATGTACAGACAGACTAAGACAAGACAAAGAGGAACTCTGGGAGGGACTGAAGAAAGTCATTGTGTATGTGTTTCCACTGACTTGGTCATAGAAGCTCCAGAAGGATAAAAACGAGTACCCTGAGTGTATTGGTTACAGCACAGGAGGGAGCTATGACATGTTTGACTTTATAAAATATGTGGTATTTGTATTCCAAATGCCAGTTTCTGCTTCTTACAAACAGTAAATCATCTTGGGAAATGTAAGACAAGATTTACAAAGACAAGTCGAAGTAGTTCTAGTTGAAATTTAGAAAAAATTCCCTGAAAGAAATCTTTTGGCTGCACTGTGAGCTCACTGCAAATTGCAAATGTGTAAAGGATAAAAAGTTATCCAGAGCTTCTATTTATTGTATGATAATATTATATGAAGAGGTTAACATAGGGCTACACTAATTTAGTATAACACCAAGAGGTAAGATGACATAAAGTAACATTTCCTTTACATACATAGCTTATATTCTGTATACCAGTGTCCTATATTACATTTGTTGCTCCTGTATGCTTTATGAAGAACTAAATATGTAATAACACTTTTACAACTACCATTCAGGTCTCTTTGAGCTGAATATAGACAAAGCACAGCAATATTAGGTTTCACATTAAAGACTGGAAGACTCACTGTACATACTCGCTTAATAAATAATAGTGACATAATAAAGAAACAACTGCAACAGTATTTTCAGTGCCAGGTTTTCCTGTTAGAGCTCCCTGGTAACTGATTCTTAGCATTGAAATCAAATTACAGATGAGATCAACTGCACAATCACATGGAGGTAAAAACTAAACAAAATGGCAGACGTTGTTTTTGCAAGTTGACCTGAGAGATCCACAAGTGGAGTGAGGCTAAAAATAAGAGGAACATTTTTAGGAAGACCTGACGAGGTTTTGAAAGGATCTATAATTACCTCAGTGCTTTGTAGGTAAATTCCTAGCACAAAATGGTCAACATTAAAGTACATATAAAAGAAATATGCTTAGAAATATGTATGCAAAGTCCTTGTTGTTATAAAATGTTGGTCTTTCGTTGCTGGTGTGACAGCAGGGTTGAGAATAAGGCGCTTTGTTCCAGATTTATAAAATGGAAACCTTTAATAATTCATTGATTCTAGCCCACAATTCTTGTCTATAGATGACAAATTTGTAGTGAGACCTGAACTACACTAATTTAAATGAAATTAAAAAGTCCACTTATCAAAGCCATTGTGTATGTAACTCTCAAAATTGTGTGTGCTGTGTGATAAATGATTGTGAAGCGTGCTACTGCCTGTTGGTTTCTTGTATGGGAACTATTACTAACCATGCAATGAGAGTTAAACTACACTGTGATACTATCTTTCTCAACATTGTACACTATTTACAGTCCACATGTCTGAATTAGAGGTGCGGGCCAACTATTATTTGTCTACACAATTCTAAGCTGTGTTTCACATTCTCGGCCACTCTGAAGGCTTTCTACAGTTTGACAGCAGTCAGCTACAGCACTGACAACTACTTGACATTTGTGTTAATGTACCACAGTGTCTTTGACATTCAAACTCAGGGGCAGAAAGGGCATACATAGAAAAATGAAAGACAGATTCAAGAACCAAAATGGTTAGAAGTGAAAGGTTTATCTCTGTGCAGAGCTGAGACATGGAGCTGGGTTACAGCGATTTGTAGGAGCTCTGTGAGTGGGGGTTGCTGGGCCAGGGGAGTAATTCTGATTTGTTACAGCCCTATGTGTGGGTGTGGCCGGACCAGGTGAGAAATTCTGATTAGTCGCTGCCCTATGTGTGGGTGTGGCTGGTCCAGGGGACAGGTTTTGATTGGTGGCAGCTCTGTGAGTGGGGGAGAAGTAGCTGTGGCAGTGAGTGGGAGACTCACAACCTGTCACAGGAGAGGAGGACAAGTATGGAGAGGAGGGGATAGGGGAGGTAGAGAAGGAGCAGTGCAGCGGGGAGGACGAAGGAGACATCAAGGGGCTGGTCTGGAGACGCCAAAGCAGCTCCTCGTTGTTTCGACTCAGACGCTTTTTCTCTGTGCTCTCCTTCTCAACTGATTCGTGTAGGTTGGCATTCTCCTCAGAGAGTTGCCTATAAGAAAAAACAGCCCAAAAAAATCAAAATTATACTTTCCAAGACTGCCCTCTGATTCCACTGACAATACATTATTGTATGTGGCAAAATACAAGAGAATCTGACTTAGGTGTTATTGATTATGTTTTACCTGGACAAAGCACGGTTTGAATCTATCCGGGCCTTCAGGTCTTCATTCTGTTGTTGCAGAACCTGGATTTTCTCCTCCAGGAATACATTCTTTTGGGCCTGCTCAAAATAGAAAATCACCACAAAGCAATCTTTCATTGACTGGACAGACAGCCCTTGTGAAAAAATAAATAAATACATATTGTATGTTGTAGTGCTGAGAGTCTTTAATGGCTAAACTGAGCTTACCACTTTCTCCAGGTCAGAAATCTTCTTCTCCTGCTGGTGAATCTGCTGGTTCTTCATTTCAACAACTTCCTTTAAGCTCTTCAGATCCTTTTCAATGTGTTGGTAAGGAGCCAAAGCATCCTAATGACCACACAATAAAACACATATTACTGATATATTTTTAGGTTTAAAAGTAACAACTGTATTGTCAGTCAAACTTAATGGTAGCATACCACAATGTGTTCATCTGTACTTCTCCTCAGAGCCTCCTCAAAGCGTCTGGCTTTGTCCCTCAGACTCTGATTTTGAAATGTCAGTGTATCTACTTGATCCTGCAGTTGGATACAGTAACATTTAGTACGGTGTTTCTAATGAACATTTCTGCAGAAAGAGTTTACAAAGAGTCAGACCTGGAGAGAAAGCCTGAGTTTCTCAAAATCTTCCTCAAGAAAAAGCTTCTGCTGCTCATGAGCTTTCCTTAGGTCTGCAAACAGAAGTGCACAACAATTAAATTATTATTTGTTTGTGTTGCTGGTGATACATTGATCACAGTGATACCTCTCATTGTACGAGCATGCTCCTCATGTAGTGTTGCCATGGTAATGTTATGCATGTCTCTGAGCTCCTGAATGGCAGACTGGTGGCTAACTGTCATCTCCTCCATCTGCACACACATACAATACACCCTTTAAAGACTGATTGGTGTTAACAAACTGAGAATTAAACAGCACCTATTGGGTTTTGTGTAGATCTTACCTGCTCCTGCTGCTGGGTCCTGAGCTCCTCCATTTCGGAGCGGTGTTCAGCTCGCAGGTGCTCAGCCTCAGCTGAGTGACATTTCCTAAGTCCCTCCTCCACCTCAGCCAGCTCTGCCTCCTGCTGCAGCTGTAGCTCCTGCAGTTCGCGCTCAAAAGCCATTTCCAGAGATGTCTTCTCCCGATGTAGTCTCTCCCAGCGCTGGGAGTGGGACACTAAGGAAAAAAAACACCAGATATTTACAAAATAAAAACATTACAGGGTGAACTTAAGTCACCTAAAAGTTTTTTTAAACAATATTGATGAAAACTTCACTTACCAATCTCCTCTTTGATGGTTTTAATTTCCAGGGACAATTTTCTCTCATGCTCTTCAGATGTTTTGTTCTAAAATGGCATTAAAGAATAGATTCACAATATTCTTGAGTAAAGTTCTAAACAAATTGGTGGTCTATTGTGAAACTGATTAGAGTAAGTTCAACAGTTATATCAATTGGCATCCACTTTTGCTCTAGACTTGTAACAGCAGAGAGAGCTCTAACTCCCTGAAACCACGTATGTCTACTCTGCACTATGAGCTGGGTATTGCAGCACTCAGACAGCAACCATAAAAAAGTCAGAAGGTCCCCCTGTGTCTGGTAATAAGGCATTGCTGTGCTATAGCTATAGCACCTCAAAGGGCTAAATCATTACATTTGATGAACAGGGCCGGATGAAACGAGCTCTGTGACACACTGAACTCTTGAAGACCCCCCCACAGCTGCAGTTTAACCCACTCATCTCACTGCTCATTGACCATGCTGTGAATCGGGTCTTAAATACTGCATGTGTTCAGATGTGAGGACTATCTACGTATGTATGCCACAGTTTACATATGTACAGTCCCATGAGTGACTTTGTAGCAGCATTTGTCTTTTTTAGTCCTATAATGGATATACATATTGTAAAGTGGCATCATGCTGTTTTAAATACTGTATATACTGAACACAAAATGTTCTCATTATGAAATAAAACTTTATCTTGAAGTAGTTGTAGATTGAATAATGTTCTACAGTGCACAACAATAATACTAATGCTATCATTCTTGGCAGCTACCTTGAGACAGTAATGTTGAGTGGTGATGATAAAAGCCTCCAGACCCAAGGACATTCTGCTCAGTTCTTCTCTGAGGGCTCTTAGCTGCGTCTCCTGCTGCTCACAACGCCCCTGTAGTCTCTGAACCTACAAGTCGCACACATACAACACAATAACAGTCACTTGAGAAAAAAAAAAAAAGCATACACCTCAGGTGGGGGCTGCAGATTTTTCTCACCTCCTCCTTTTGTTCGTTTCTTTGTTGCTCCTCTTGCTGCCGTTCCCTCTCTTTCTGCTGAGCCTCCTCTTTCTCTCTCTGCAAGATCTCATGGTGCTCCTGGTGCTGAGGTTTGAGGGAGGCCACACGGCGAGGGGAGCCAGGGGCCGCTGACCCACGCACTGTCCCAGAAGGATGCTGACCGGACTGGACTACAGGATGAAAACACAATCAGGCCTTAAAAAATAAACACCCACACAACATTAGCCATACCGTATGTCATTACCATTCGTCATTAATCATCTAACTAGGATATATCCGTCCTTAATAATGAAATTGATGAGATTAAATCAGAGGAGATTTGACTCAACCTACTGCTAATGACTCTGTTCACATGACAAATGATACTATGTTAATTTAATCCATTTTATCGAGAAAGATTCCTCTCAATTCAGGACCTCACCTCATGAACAATATAATCACTAAGCCTTGATTGAGTTGCAGCATGGAATAACATAGACAGTAAACAATATGTGCTTCCACTGTGTACAAATGTTCATTAATGGTTGTAATTTAAACAAACTGTGATCAGTTTTGTCTTAGCAGGAAACGCTATTAGGCTGCTGCCGACACACAGGCTCAAAGATTAACTTCTGCATGTGTCATGTGATGCGAACACAATGTAGCCTGCAGTGACACACAGCATCCAATAGATGAGATAGATGAAACCCTCTTAAAGTGATACCAACACTTTGTTAATATGCTGAAACTGATGAATAGTGAGAAATCACTGCGGCACCTCCTCAACATCACCTGACGTAGATACAACATTCAAACTCACTCAAGCATGGGGAGAGTGTTACCATGACAACGCGAGGCTGGGCTTGAGTTGGGGTGCAGGGTCCCAGGTAATGAGTGAAAAATGCTTTAGTGGGGGATGAAATGAGAGGAAAGCTCTGGGCCATAGATAAAAGCGTTGGGAGACCAAGACTATGGACTCAATATGGAAAAAGAATTCAGCTTATATGTATATATTATGTTTTTTCTAAACAGTTAAAGGTATGGAATGCAGGATGATATATTTTAATGATAAAATACTTGGAAACCCATTTCTAGACCTCTGGAACAATAAGGAGATAAATGTATTTGTAAACTGAATACCAAATACTGACCGCATTTCACTATTTTCCTCTTTGTTTACATGAGAGGGACATTTTTGAGTATGTGCCCAGAGATTATGAATCTTTAAAGTATACAAGAGCTAGATATAACCCTAACACATAATATAAATATCACAATTCAACATTAAAGACATGAAATAGAGCTGCCCTTATGAGCTTTACGTGGCAAATAGTGTTTGAATAGAAATTTTACAAAATTAACTCAAAAAAATGCTAATATTTATAAATTGTGTTGCTGTCTTAAAGGCACATTGGAATTTCTGGTCATGAGTTTTAGTCTTCTCCCTAGTGGCACACATACTGAAGGGTTACAGAGGGAGTAGTGAATATTATGCATCAGCGTGAAGGCAGAATGCAAATGCAGTGAGGTGGTTGGTCAAAAAGAAATAATGAGGTGAGAAACTATGGGGATGGCACGTATTGTTCTCTGTGCAATACATTTTTTTTTTTAACTGAGGTACATACAATTTTCATCATTTGTATTGTCTGTGAAGACCTAGCACTGAATATATTTGAAAAAATGTTCTTGGTTAACAAAGAAATTTAAATGTTTTGTATAGGCGTAGACAAAGTAGAGCAACTACTATGCTTTTAACAGAAAGCATGAATAGCAGTATTAGCAGTATTGCAGTCAGTTATCTAAGACTACATGGAATTTCAGTCAATGTCAACAAACTCATTAATTTATTTTTAATTCATCCTTTTAGCCAATCCCAGCCATTGTGGGTGTATTTGTGTAGTATTACTGTAAGACCTGCAACACATATATACAGTATATATATACCTTTATTTGGGAGAACATAAAACATCTCATCTGAATTGTTTTCTTTAGGCATCACCTTGTAATTTCAGTACTCACCTGGAGATTGGGGCTTAGGAGGAACCACTGCCAGTCTCTTTGGAGAAGATGGTAGTGAGCGTGTGACCTCTGAACTTCTCTGAAACTCCTTCCTCCCAACTGTGAATTACATTAAAGTAACAAAAATTACAATTACAAGTCTGGTAAAGCAGGTTGACTTTGATGGGCTCTCAGGACATGTCACCATCCTTATGTCGATCAAACATCAGAGTGCCTTCTTTTTATGACATGTTACACTCACTTGCCTCCGTGCCATTTCTGTTAAGATTCCTGCTTCTTCTAACTTTAGCTGCTCTTTTTCTGCCCCTTACTCTTTGATCTCTTGCTATCTCCCCTCCCCCCGCTGTGTAGTATAACTATGCCCCATGGGATTGTGGGTCAAAGAGAAGCAGAGCAAATCTAACACTTCTCAGCTTTCAGTGACATGACACATTTTGCAGCGGCAGACAAGTGAGTATATTGTTGACATTTTTGAGTTATTGCAAGTTTGAATAAATCTGTTACTAAATCGAGTGGTTATAAATTATGCCGTCAATGTGATTCAATGGTGTGACCTAGCTGTTCAGAGTGCTGGAAAAAGTTCAGAAGAAGGGGTGACAAATAGATGATAGTGAATAAGGAAGTGGGTTTCTGCTAAGAGTTTGTCAAAAAGTGAAAGAGAACAAGAGAAAGAGAGCCATAGGAAATAAACTAATTAGACCAGTAATGGAAGAGAAGCCTCTGATCCTGAACAAATCCCCATATGACCCTGGAGAGCTGCTTCAAACCAGTAGAGACACTCTTGACTGAAAAACAATACTGTGTTCTCGGCAAAGAGATTTCCTACTGCAGCAAAAAAATAGTACAACCATAGTATAATGAGTGCACAGTGTTAATTTACTCTACTGTGCAAAAGTTTTAGGCAGGTGTGAAGACATGCAAAAGATAAGAAGGCTTTGCAACATTGGTAATCTGAATAAAAAATCTAAATCAAACACAGCATCACTTCTTCTCCCCTAAATTCCGATTTAAGTATTCTGTCTAAAACACTTGCATATGTACTAGTTTTGTTTTGATGACTATATGACTGTTATCAACAATTTTATTACCTTTATTATCATGACATTTCTGCCTTCTGCCTTGAAAAAAAAAATACAGTTGTGCTCTTTCAACCAGACACAAGCCTAACGGTCTGTCCCTTTCAGATACTACTACAACTCCACTAAAGTCTAAACATGCATTACTTTGACCTAAATATGATAAAAACCTCTCCTTTTAAATTGTTCACACATTGTAGTAGATATACAGATGTCACACTACAGATAAACACGGCTTTACTCGTTATGTTTTATTTATTCCATCGACAGCTCAAAGTTGTTCAAGGCATGGAAGTGTCTTACAAAGTGAAGTGTGATACTATGAGGCTTTTGGTGTTAAATCTCATGTGTGAAAACCATGTGTGTAAAGCATCCTCATCTGCCAGTCTGCCCGGTGCACTTTGTTGGCAGCACTGAGCAAAGCATGTGAGATCTGACAACCCAAGTGTTGCTTTTATTTTATGGCATATTTATTTCCATAGTGTAAAACTACCATAAGTATGGGGCCTTTCAGTATAGGCATTTTTGTGACCAGAATGGTTACATTAATCAGTATGGCTTCCTGATTACAATCTATATATAATCTGTATTAAACAATTAACTGTGACTCATATAGTGTCTTGTGTTGTGTGTCCACTAACTTCCAGGTGAGCCCCGAGGCTGGGCGGGCAGGTAGCGTCTGGGCAGAGCGGGAGTGGAGGGAGGCTGGAGGCTGTTACTGTGGCAGGGCTGCCCTCTTTGGTGGTCAGCTGATGGGGGTCCAGTGGTCACTCTGTGAAGAGGGGGCTCCTCGCTCACACTCAGACCTGAAAGGAACAGAATTAGCTCCTTATATGGTATTCAACCAATACAGAGCTCCTTCAGAGTCTCATTTTTTCTCAAAATGACATCTCTCAATATATATATATATATATATATAGAGAGAGAGAGGAATTTTTGTATGTGATGAAGTGAAAAATTGTTCTGTAACCTTTCATTCCAATGCCACTGATCTCAATCTTTCTTTGGTTAACCCTGGGAGCCACACATAGAGAGACAGACTGAAGTGAACAAAGGGAAATCCATTTCACAAACACACTGATCACTGCCTGTCTCTGCCACTGTGGAGGAATAATCTATCAAATTACTGGCAGATAGTTTTCACACTCTCACGCACACCGTTTGTGTAGATATATCCTACTCATGTCCCAGTCCCCGATCAATAATGACACTTCTCCACCCTCTACATGAGAAGAGAGAGAGATAAGACATAATGCAAAGCTGTATGTCAAGAGCTGCCAGTTGATGATTAAGTCATGCTGTAGCTTTGTGAGGCTAATAGCTGCTATGAAAGTATCTGTGTTGTTGTTAGTGCCAAATCCTCCGAGGATTAGGAGAATACATTGTTAACAGTTGGATTTAATACACTGCCACTGGTTACATTCAGTAATGGGACACATTAAACCATATTACAATTGGATTGTAACCTTTTGCATGGGTGTGACTGTAAATGGATGACAAATTTGCAATTTCAAAAAAAGTCTTGCCAGGCACTCAATTTAACATAAACCCCCCAAAAACTTTAAGCAATTACTTTTGCAAACGAGAAGAGCAAAAACCTTTAAACAGTGAATCCTCTGACATACAGTGGCTCAAGGAAGATGGTCGTCTAATGTGTCTAGCAATAACACTGCAGCAATATAAAAGAATAAGGAGTTCTTTAATAAAGAATACTTCTCATATTACTTCAACTTAAGGTAGTCCTTGAAAATCCCTCCATATTTTGAAAATGAATCCACAGTTGTGTGCATCTGACACACCTCCTATTCCCAAAGCTTGGTTGTCCCTGAGCTTCTGAAGGGATTGATTAGTGAGGCTGTTTACAGTGCAATCTCCTCATTAGCCCCTCAGATATGATTTTGGACACAGTGCTGCTCTTGTATTACCATTCTAAACATATGCCTGTCAGCAACTAACATTTTGTTTAGTTCCTTTACAGTGATCTACTGTAAAACTACTCTATTCTATAAAATATGAATTAAATTAAACTCAAAACCATTTAACCTGTGCTTCATCAAATCTTCATCAACCAGGTTGACACACATTCAGCTGATCTACTATATCATGCCTATTAGCAATAGGTCAAGTATGTGTAAACAAATTTCCAAAGCACAGAACAGACAGAGAGAGTTGAATACTAAATTATAATGGGGATGAGGAGTTGAAAAAGTGTATTTAATTAAAGGCAAGTTGCGGGTAGATGCACCATGGTTTGGCAAAATTCCAGCTGTGATGGAAATCAGAGTCGGATAAAAAGCAGGAAGGGAGACTTTGGCTCTAAGCAATTGATGGAAGCAAACAAAAGAAGTGAAAAAGGAAATAGACGATGTAGAGAGCCTGTGGGAAACTAGTGTATTGTGGAGATGAAAATAGCTGATATGATGAAAAAAGATATTAAAAAGACGCAAATGAAAAAAATACTTTTTCAGTTCAAAAGAAGGTCATCTTATTGGAGTGAGACCATTTCTTAGCCTAACTAACTACAGTGTATAATATTTCCTGTTCTTTTCATGGTCTTCGACAGGACAGAAAACATTTCATTGTGGAGGTTGGGTGACTTCAAAATTCCATCTGTGTAAAAGGCAAAAAGCTGCTCACTACGTTGTCTTCTCCTAAATCAGCACTATTCCATTTTGCTAAAAGAGCAAGGATCGCAGGTGCACACACTCACACGCAGCCACAGAATGGGATCCATGTGGTGCACAGCTTCCACTGCTGATGTGACACAGAAATAACTCCTACTCTTCAAAAAGCAGGCCACTGGGCATATTTACCATTGTGTGTGTTCAAAAACAGCAGCAAACAAATGCTAAAAAAATAATAATATGTTTAATAAACAATTTACACTCATTGGTCAGTGTGGCAGTCTATATCCCACCCCTGACAGGCGATAGCAGGACATTTAATACAGCTTTACAAAAGCTAGCATTTTGTTTCGCAGAGTATTTATCAAAGTCAAGGTTAAAGCTGCATACATATTTGTTCACAGTACTGTTGATATATGCTTTGTACTGAGATGTAGATTAGATGTTAAAGAGAGACTGACAGCTGCAGGTATACACCTCCTGTCCTCTGTCAAGACCTAGAGGTCACAGATAAACACTTCACATCAATATCAAGACGATGACTTGTTGGTGATGGTGTTGATAAAGATTTGTCTGCAGCAGTGGCTTTAAGTTTTATATTCATTTATTTTTTTACTCCTTTAGGGGTCATGGGGGCCTACGGCCTATCCCACCAGTTTAGGATGTGAGGCAGGGTGTACACCCTAGAGAAGTGCCAGTTAATCATTACAGGGCAAAGATTTAGGGACAAAAATGGACACACAAGCATATTTTACTAAAGAAGACGTAGGAGATGTAAGAGTGAGAACCTTGAGCGGATGAATAACAAAAAGTAATTTACAGGTTCTATAATCTGTAATAAGGTCTACACAGTTTGGGGTTAAACTGTGAAGACCGAAAGTTGAATGTGGGATAGGATTTTTCACCAAATTCAAATCTGTCTTTCTGTTTCTCTGTGGACTGACACTAGCTTTCTTCTCTATTATTAGTGTCTGATAGAAAAGAGAAGGCAAAATGCTTTGGGCTTCATCTGATTTGGACGCTCTGGTTTCACATTGTGCTTTTGTCCAATCAGTTAAGCTCCAAAACAATATTTTACATGCGCCTGGGTGCAACACACTCAGCGTTTATCAGTTAATGAACGCTCCCACTTACCCCATCCACACTGTCACATCTATAATAAGTTGGTTAGCCCCTGCCATGTCAGTTTTCCTCTGTCTGCCGAACGACAGTCATATCTAATTGGCCCATCTAATTTGCTGCACTACTAGTGTGGGTTTTTGTGAGTGACAATATGTGTTTGTGCATGCACCATAGAAACCATCTGTTCACAGCGAGCTAGCATGAGTCACATAGCAGATCTGAGCAGTGGCATATGGGCTATGGCAGCCAATCTCCTTTCTCTCTCCATGCTTTAGCTTTCTAATGCTTCTCTCACTTCCTGTCTCATTTGCACTCACTGAATTATTATCACAGCATCACTTTTTTGCTTTTTATCTCAGTTTCCGTTTCATTGATTTGATTTTGCCCACTATTTCATTATTACCTAAAGAGAGATTAAAAAGAGCCTATGTTTGTTCTAGAAATTGAGTCTCTGTCACAGGGACAGGCTACAGGCTATGAAACAAAGAGTGTCAATCACAGTGGAATTACCAAACAATCCCTGACGAGTGTTACATGCTTAAATGATCGCTATCTCACACATCGCTGAAGCCTTATGATATCACCCATTGAGCTAAAGGTAGACTGGTTTAATGCTATCAATGTCACATACAATGACCTATGCCCCCCACACAGACACTACATAAACACACATATCTGCCTGCATATTTACAGGGGCTAAAAAAATCAATTAACCAGGCTTAATGTCACCATGGTTGCCTCGGTACAAGACCATAATCATAATATAATATATATATATATATTTATATTAATTTATTTATATAATAAGTGTGGAATTCCTATATATTGTTACTATTTCAATCAACAAATTAAAAAGTTTTATTTATCTAAAAATAAGTATTATTTATCTAAAATAATATCGGATAACCTTTGCCCAAGTGCCCCTTTTACTATGTAAATTTATTAAAAAATACAATATTCTCTAAAATCCTTATGCACAAACTATTCATGTAGACCTAAATGATGATTATTATAGCATAGCTTTGTTCATTGTAGCATTGGGTGTTATCTTTTTGAGTATTGAATACAATGTGATGTAACATAGAGCTGTCATGCATGTATCTACATGGAAATACAATACAATCGGGAATACAATCGACCTGGTGATGGTGCGATGTGTGCACTTTCTCTCTGTACAGTCATCAATAGAGCTGCAGGATAAATCAGCTACAGTATGTTCATTCAAATATACTGTATGTACATGTACTATCAGGAATAAAATGTTAAATGTTTTTTGTCCAGTTAATGGTTTCACTCTTTTTTCAGCACCACTGCAAAGATACTACCAATGTGCACAACCCCAATGATGAGAACAAGGTTGACAAGCTGTGGAAAGGGGAAGTTCAAACTCTAGGGATCGTCCTCTAACCCGCTTCACTGAAGCCCAGCAAAATCCAGAGTCCTAATGGTGTCTGCTTGCTCGCAGATGAATAGGTGACGTGAGTGACAGTGCTCCATTACGAGGACGTTTTGCTGTGCTCCCCTGAAATGCTCTCTGGAAGGACTTGAAAGATCTCATCTGGCAGTCTGACTGTTCTTTGATCTGAGATGGAGTACAATACGAGAGGCGATGGCTCTCAAGTGAGGCTAATCAAGTAAACACTTCAGCTGGCTCACTTCAGTTTTGTATACCTACCTACTATGCACAACACAAAAGAAGAAGACACTAAGTATTTTTTCATTTGTAGGACCGTGAGAGTGTGTGGACAAAAGTGGGTCTTGATGTGATTTTGATTTAATTTATAACTCAATGTGAGATGTTTGATGTAATGTGAGATTGCATTGATTTAAAGCAACTACTATAAAGGCCCTCACAGTATTCACTTCTGACCAATGGGAGAGCTTATAGAGAGATGAAAAACCTATGAGTACAAAAGGGTGAACTGAGGGAAGGGAGCGATGACATAACAGGGGGTCTAACACGCACAAGACAGAGCGCTTACGTCAACTGTAACTGGGAGAAGAACTGCAAGCATTCTCTATGTAGGTCACATTAAAAACGCATGCCTCTCTCACAAAATCAGCCAAGTAATGGGCAGCCAACCGAGCAGAAATGGAAAGAAAATCACAGCTGCAAGTGCCCATCTACTTCTTAAGAACAGGAGAATTGCCTAAAAGAAAGTATGAGTACTGTGCGGCAGAGTAATGCAGTTTCATTATAATAGGCAATTCGGGAAGAGTGGATCTTTAGCCCACTGACAATCAGTAGTTAACTTACTGCAACAATTTTGGGCTCCTAAAGCTGTGCAAAACAATTTTCAATTATGCATGACTCTACAACAGCTGGAGGTTGTGTGAGAAAACATAGAGTACAGTGAGAGCATAAAGTCTGGGTGGAGCTGAGGAAAACAAAGCAAACTGTAGCGTAATGAATGTGGGAGGACATAATTATGCAAACTATATTCACGAGGGCAATGCCTACAGTAGATGGAAATAATAAACAGCTGTGGCGAAAATTATGATTTAATTGTTGTGAAGAAGTAGGAAGATGACAGTTGCTCTAAAGTGAAGCAAAAAAGCAACAATACTCACAAAAACAACACAAACTTCTCCATCTCTCTTTTATTGTGTAAAAAAATGAAACTGAAGTTGAAATTTAAGTGCTTGTCTTGGATCTACAGAACAGCAGATGAATCACAGTTGATTTTTCAGCAGTGCATATGCAAAAAAACATTTGCCTTCTAGGTTCATTTGTATGTAACGCTGCCCTGAGAGCATGCTTACTTACCAGCAGTCTGCCCCTATGTGACCTATTCTGATCAATGGGCTTGCAGGTGGGACAGTCTGGTGACGCCATTAAAAGTCAGTCAAATGAAAATGGGTAATAAAGTGAACAATACACATTATTAATTCCATGTAGGTGCCTTTCAGCAGTTTCTACAGATGTTTTTCTTACACTGGTCTGTGGAATTGGGAATACGGTACTGAGGGAGTTAAAGCATCCAGTTCACTCTAATACATTAATGAATTAGCCAGTAGTGTTCACTGTACAGCATTATGTAAAAGGTGGGTACAACAACAGTGGGATGCATAGGTTATGGATTTACTAAACACAGTATAATATGCTCTTCATTTTGTTTGCATGAATAAATGCTCCTATAGTGCAGACTTACGGTGTGCTGTCCTGCTTGGGTCACCGGGTCCACTGTCTGCAGAGTGGGCAGATGAAGCAGATGAGACACTGGAGCTACGCACAAAGCCAAAGGCAGCTAGACGCCCGGCGGGGAGACGGCTGGCGGTGAAGCCCGGAGGACGCAGGCCAGAATGGCTCGCTTTGGGAACTAATGACCTGGAGGCAGTGCTTGTGGCTTCAGACGGAGATGGGACAGGAGCATCCTGGGTAAAAACCTGGTCATCTGTTGAAAAAGAATTAAATTCTAACAAGTTCTAACAAGTTTATTTTATATAGTTTGTATATAGGTCATGCATGTTGTGTTTAGATGACTCATGTAAAAGCATTAATCCTGGCGAACACTCAAGCAATACAGTATCTATTGGCTCCATGAATCACTCAGTGTATGTGTTGACCAAGGTCTCAGCGTCCAAATGTTGCTGCGATCAAATATAATAAACGTATACACAAGAAGCTGGATAAAGAAAAGTCTGAAAAGAGGGCAAGCAGCCAGCAGTTTCTCTCAAGGTTTCAGTATTCCCAACCTATAACTGAGCTAAAGACATATAGCTATAATTTACTGTATTCAATTCTCCACTACAGAGCTAGTACACATATTATATAAAAACCTTCAGAAACTACAAGCTATTAATTCTGAGTATTAATCTAACCTAGCATTATTAAGGTAAATAAAAAATAAAAAAACTTGACAGATGACACAATTTTGTGTGGAGCCATATATTTGCACACTGCACTTATGAGGACAGGTTAGGATAAAGTTGTGATGCTTTTAAACTTCAAACCACAGAAGCGTAAAATGTGACTTAAAAGTGAGAGCTAATAATGGTAGAGAAACAAGACAAGGAATCAAAGAGTCAAAGAGGCTTAAAAAAAAGTAATCAAAGCTCCATAGTTGCAGCTATTGTCAGCAAGGGCTCTAATCTTTGGTTTTGAACAGAGTGAATGTCCAGGCATGAGGAGGCGAGGCTGGGCATTCGCATACACACTCGTGTCTACAATCAGTGGGCACCGACTAAATCCCCAAGCCTTGGACTAAAGCCCTGTGATGGCTACCTGAGCCCCCAGCACAAGGTCCGAATCCCAAGCAGCAGAGCAGCATTATCTCCTGCTGGCTGCCGAGATAAGGCACGCGGCAGTCTTTTCCTCTCCATTTGGCACAGCTGTGTTCTTCGCAGCTACAGCTAGGGTTAAGCCCACACTGATACAACTTGAGAATATTTCTGATGCAGGAACTGGGGCAGAGTGTGGGAGAAATTGGAAGGGAATATCTCTTGTGTATCTCCCCTCCAGTCTCATTGGCAACACCGTGGCACACTTATCAGCACCTTGCTCCATCTTTAAGGCATGCAATCTGTTTATTAGATTGTGCCATGCTGCTCTCGAGTGAGAAGGTCACGGTCATTAAAGATAAATGTCCTCATTTTACCCCTACACCTCCACTTCACTCCTCTCCTTGGAGAGACAAGTGTCAGGCAAACAACCTCTGTAGCTTTTATCACAATCATTCGCCTCTGAAAAATGAGAGAACGCATTAATCATAAGAGCCGGGAGACAAAAGGCAAATGCAACACTAAACATCTTTGCTTCTAAGTATCTAGGGCTGTACGACTACTTGCAACCCAAAAATCTCCCTTATTTTACACAAAGAGCAGTGGGTAAGGTGGGTTGATTTAAGTAAATTTGCAGCAGAGAAATCAAGAAATCAATGAGCGACTATTAGCCAATGAACAATGGCTGACTTTAATTACAACAATAGCCTTCCTCAACCTGCATGGATTTCCTCCACAAAGCGTTAAATTACATATTATTAAATGCAATACTATGAGCGTAGTGTAGTTTTAGTGATGCTCAGCAACACTATGGTTTTGAAAAGAAATACTCAAGACTGGAGCATGTAGTCTAAAATCCTTATGTGTGAAAAAATAAAGAGAACAATGAAGGGGTAAAACCTACATAGCAATTATTTGAGAGGTAGTAGTAATTGCTATAGCAGCTAAATAATTGAGTTGAAAATCACACACAGAATACAGCAGAGAATTGATAAAGCCAAAAAGTGTCTGAAGGTGAATATATAATGTAGAAAATAACACACAAATGATTCATTGTCATAAATGCTGACCAAAGCCACATGTAAAATACATCACATTTTGCTGTGATGAAAACCTGAAGTTTAGAGAAGAAGGCAGCAAAAACTGATGTTACTTAGTGTTAATTGCAATGTCCTTCAAAGCCTACACTTCCCAGGAGGTTTTGCACAGCCAAGAAACCATACATATGTATTAATAGGGATTATGATAAGAAAGCCTGCCACATCATAACATGCGCTGATCAATTCTTTTTTTCACTGAACTTTCCGTCCGGGTTATCACACCCAGAGCGAGACCAAATCAAATATGCATGAGAGTGATAAATGGCAATGCCTTCAAGAGGTATGCACACTGATCGGCTATGTTCCCATTTCAACATTCGAGTGACAGTCGAACTGTGGTTTAAATCTGACTTCAGAAATTGTATTAAGAAGAATTTGTAAAGACTGTGGGGAAGAAAATGGAAGCTCTCCTTCTTTATTTATTTAGAGCAGCAAAAAAAAAAAAAAAGACTAGTCCCATCTGAGTATTTCTTAAAGCCTTCCAATCAGATCCACCAAAATTCATCTCTGCAAATGCATTTTAATGAGATGCCTTCATCTCAAGCTGATTTGAGGAGGAAACAGTCCCACAACTGCTTGTTGCTGAGGAGAAGCAAGAAACTGTACAGTTGTAGTCTCTGGTGTGTCATACAGGGGCTGCAGGAATACAATGTGACACATGCAGAAACTAAAAAAAAACTAGTTTTTTTAGTTTTTCTAGTTTTTTTCTGTTTTTCTAGTTATGGCAGATTGTTTCTGGCTTTACCTGTGTCTTGGGATTTCTGACTGGCTGCTGGGCTGATGGGTTGAACTGGTTGGCTCAACACCGGGGCTGGTCTCTGAACTTGAGCAGGACCTCTGTTTTTGACTGAGCCTGAAGCTGTCCTAGTCACAGCTCCCAGTCCAAGACGCAGGCCTCTGCCAGACCGAAGAAGACTACCACTCCCTACGGCCTGGGCAGCTGTACGAGCCTGCAGAGGGTCATCAACAGCACTTCCTTTGAAACTACCTGGTCTTCCCAACTTAATATAGCATTGGTAAAAGAAGGAAAGTCAATTATTAGATATTAAATGCACCTAATGTATTACAAATGAGTGATATCGCTAGGATAACGTAACAATATAAAGAGTGTTTCATGATGTGTTTCTTTTTTCTATTGGAGAATTTATTGAGAAAAATGTCCTACCTGTGGATTAACTTGATTTTATTACTGCTAAATCAATAAATAATCATTTTGAAGCAAGGTTGAAATAAAAAAAATATACAGTATCTACCACAATTAAACATGGTTTACTGTGGGGTTGAGGTTATCACAAATCAATACATTTACATCAATACACAAATAATATTAGAGGATTTACTCATTCTCAATCAATTCCATGAAACAGCTGTAAAAAAAATCACTATATTTTAATATTTTGTGTATCTGTGTTTTCATTCAAATGTGAGTGACTGTTTTTAAAATGAAAACATTTTATTAATCTATAAATCTCTGTCACTCAGACGGTGAATGCTTTAACCAGTTGGGTCTACAGAGAGGCAATGAAAGTAGATCTTAACACTAAAAAATGACTAAGATCTAAAATTGTACTTACATCAGACGGCGCTCCATAGAAGTTGTCTGCTTTGCTTCCCAGTTTCGGGGGTGCAGTGTGGCTGTGGCCATGAGGTGCATGTGTTGGTGGAACAGTGTTAGTATGAGGCGTATTCCTCTGTTGATCAGTCCTGATGGGGGGTACACACCCGTTTGCATCTCCTGCCTGTACTTTTCATAAAGCAGGTTGGAAGCACTGAGCACTGGGGCTCCTCTGACATCTGTGTCAGCTCTGTCTTTAGAGGCGTCTTTACTTGCTGTTTGGTTGTTTGTGTATGCTGACAGTCTTGATGGTAGAGAGGACACTTGATAAGGTCCATCAGCAACTTGGGGCTTAAACTGAGGATTTTTCGGACATAGGTAATTATCTTGGGGCGGACACCTTTAGGTTTTGGGGATGGGGAAATATCTTTAGGGCCTGGGTTAGAGTTGGGGGAACTCTTGTTGTTAGGAGGCGCTTTGGGGATTCCAGTTGTGCTTATGTTAGTCTTGACTGGTGCTTTTAAGCAACTGTTGCCATAGCCCTGAGTGGAAATTGTTACAGCAGTGTTGGGTCCTGGTGTGCCATGTCGACCCACTCCGGACATATTCCTGGGAATGATGAACATTGAGGGTTGTCTTCTCCCCTCATGAGGCGATCCTTGCGGCGTCATGAGGGGAGAGTGGGGAGGAGTAGCTGTCCTGTTGGGACTAGAGCAGTTCCTTCTGTATGTGAGCTGAGTTTGGGGTCTCCTCTCTGTAGGTGAGGGGTTGCAGGGATTTGGATTAGGCCTTGAGGCACTAGCAACCTGCCTATCTACAGGTAGAGCCTCTCTTTGGGCTGCTTGATCGGGCTGTCTCAGTGTATTGACAGCAGATGTGTTATAGAGGTGGGAGAAATCAGATGGCTCACGTAATGATGTTCTTGTAAACTTTTGGTTGGATCCATTACTGGGGAATTCTGCTGAGGGGTGAAGGGACGACAGTTGTCCTACCTCCACCAGATGGCTACTGGATTCTGGTAAGCTCCTTGCTCTTCCCATCTCTGTTTGACACATGGGTCTTACCAGCTGCTGTCGTCTTGGTGGGAGCACCCTCTCCTCAAATCCAGCTTTTCTTCTCTGCCCGAGCCCCCCATCCTGGCTGCTGTATTGAGGAAGGTCTGGTTTCTCCTGAGAATAGAAAGGTGGGGAGTTCTTGTTGGCATCTACAGGGGCAGACCCTCTTCTGGTCTGGGCTGAGGTAGTGTTGCTAATACTAGAATAGAGGCTGGTCTTGTAAACTGGCAAAGATATACGAGTTTCTCCACTAGTATCCAGCGCACTTGAAAGGCTTCCACTGAGAGAAACTGCCGACAAACTTGAGACAAAGACATTAGTCTCAGACTTGGACTCTTTTAGACCTCTCTTTTTTCGATCCCGCTCTGTTGCTCTGCCTGACCTGACTTCATCTTTCTCTACAGACCCTGTCAAACATGTATCTAGCTCTTCAGTGCTGTGACTGGCAGTCCTTTTGTGTACCTCTCTGCCCCTCTGAATCCCACTTTCCACCTTGTGGCTGTCATTGTCAAAACTCTTCACTCCGGTAGAGGCTGAGCTGGCAGTTGAGCTTGATGATATGGACATAGGACCTTCGTCTTTTCCATCTCTTAGACTAGCTCCTTCATCTTCATCATCATTGTCATCAACTTCCTCCCTTTTGCCTAAGAATGTGTGTATTTCCTGACACGGCTCAAACTCTCTGATGTTTGGATCCACGCACTGATGCGCCGAGCTCCAGATTACTATTTTTTCATGAGTCTCGCTTTGAGAGACTAAAGGAGGGATGGAACTTGTGCTGTACTCCAAGTCTGCTACTTGATTAGCATTATTGTCCCCACACTGAGGAAACTGCATGTGGCTTTTGTTTGAAATTTTCTCACCTCTATCGACAGACACTCTCAGTCCCTGGAAACCAGTTGGAACACTCATGTTGGACTAATTCTCTTGATGAACTCAAAGACACCTACTGGATCTTGAGGCCATTTACAGTTTTGAAATTATGATGGTGTTTTTTTTTTGTTCCTATTGTCTTTCTGTTTATACTCTCTGGGATCTTCTAATGGCTCTCGAGTTGATTGCTCAAAGGGCAAAATGTCATCTCATGAATTATACTCTCCATTTCACCTTTTACAGTTGCATTTGGTTTGAGATTTTCGAGATGCCTCTAAAGGCTCTTCAGTGAGATGAACAATCTGAAAAAAGAAAAGAAAAAAAAGACACCCATTAGACTGAAGCTGTATTTAACTGCATTTTATTGCTAGCCTTGAATCGCAAAATAGAAACATTCACTGGTCAATGCTAATTTGTTTGCATATTTAAACAGTACTATACAAATATTTATATAATCTTGATCTACATTCATCTTTGGAATTAACCTTAACAATCAGTAAAATGCAACAATAGACCAAAAACACAATAGTCAGTGTCTGTGTCCCCTTTTCAGGTCATCCACAAGCCACAGATCCATACATTCATCTCTGTAAACCCTCAAACTGAAATGAAATCTGTGAATTTCAAGCCCTTTGAAAGCCATTTGAAAGAATACAACTCTTGCTTGGCACTGGATCAAAAACAAGCATAAAGTGAAAGCTTTTCTACAACTGACCTTGTTTCTGTTTTACGTGCTTTTATCTACAAAATGGCTTTGAAAGATGATGTGGCAGGTGGCTGAATACACTAAAGAAGCAGCTATTTTAAATAGAGACAATGTAATAGACACACAATTAGAAAATAATGATAGATGTTCTATGCTTTGGGACATGAACATTGAGGCGATACTGCAGTGAAGTGAAAAAGGAGAAGTTAGAGTAGTGTGAGGTTGTCGGTGAATCCCTTTGGGGATAACTGATGCAAGGCAGGCAAGAGGGGAAGAAGCACATAGGGTGAGAAGGGTTTTGTAATGAGTTGTTATTCTCAAGGGATGGTAAAATACTGAATGCAAGTAGGATTGAGCAATAAATCTACACCAGTGTGTTGTTCAGAAGTACGAGCAAAACCAACTGCAGTCTCTATAGGTTTTTTCATGGTTTTAAGCATGCATGTTTAAAACAAAGAAAGCGTATAAACACTATGAAGCTGGTGATCAATAGGTGAGGAATAACAACACCACCTCAGGAGAAATAAATCCATACTGTGGGTCTGCACACTCTCAACAGGCCACCTCAAACACGCCATATGGCCGATTAAGACAAGACCACAAATCCATTATGCATCATATCCCATCACACCAAAAGAAAAAAATTACTGCTGGATATGCGGCCAAATATTTTTTTCTTGATAATGTAGCTGTTAATACCACAACAATTCAATGCACTGTATGTGGCTGCAAAGTAAAATGGGTGCATTTCATAGATGTGTGTGAACAGATGGCAGGGAGGGCAAACGTCTGAAAGCTTTTGTCACACTGTGTCAGTGCGGAACGGTCCACTCACCACAGGCAAACAAACAGCTCGACACTATATTCATAAAGTAAAATAATTGGACTGTCAAGATACAATGGCTGTGTCTTGGGTGTGCTCTTAAAGAAAAGGCTTCAGGGTGTTTCTTACAAGTTGGAAAGTGTATATTTAAGTGCTGTAGAGTGTATATTCAGATAGATTTTAATAAAATAAGACTTAAGTGATCAAAGTAACTACATTACCCTTTTTAATTCTGGTAAGAAACATAAAAATAGATTCTAACGAGGACACTAAAGTCGGAATGTCCACTTGAATACATGATACATGCAGACAATTGCAATGCTTCTACAAAAAAAAAAAAAAAAAAATTATCACTTACTACAAAATACTGACTAAATTGGGAGTGAGATAGCCTAACAATCCAATAATATGCTATCAGAAGAAGAGATGGGTTCTATTTTTAAAATGTATGTCCTGTCAGTCATGCTAAAGTGCTGCATCTGTGTCATGTTGTGGGTTTCGTTAACATTTTAATAGGTAAAAGTAAATTTTAAAAAGTAAGCACATTACACTGCACCAATCTTTAACTGAGAATAGTTCCAATGGGCAAAAGGTCAGTTTTGGCTTTCCACTTTTAGGTCCAGATCCACTGTTCGCGAACATCAGGACTAAATAGTCTTGATTTTCCCTATTCTCCTGAACGCCCCGTGTCACTGTTCTATATAATTTTCCAGACTATAAAGAAAAATCTCCTTGTAAATCATCCAAACAAAGCTAATGCTGGCGGAAGAAGAATTAAGTCATTTAAAAGAGGCTTTAAATCAGAGGTTTAATGCTTGTCAGTCCCAGCCCCCAACCACCTTCACCTTCCAACACTTAATCAAGCAGAAAAGAGAAAATAGTCATTCTACAGTACAAAAATTATTAATTTCAGAACAAGTCCAGTGCTGTATGCAGTCTTATTTTGCAATGATAAACACAGTTAATAAACACTGCAGCTCCAACTACCCTCTTGTGGCTTATGATTACAGGTGTCTTATAATCCATGTCATTTCAAATGTCTCCCTGGCCTCAAATAGCACTAAACATCTCCTGCTGCCCTTACACACCCTTCTGAAATGAAAGCCCCCTTTATAGCACCATGCCCACTCACACTCACACTGCGATTACAAAAGGTTACCGGGGAATGCAAGCCATAAACCTTAGACGAACCTGCAGCATAAAAACAATCCTTATAAAACATAGACAAATTCTATTTTCATAATGCTACAATGAATTAATGTACAATGCTAGACAAAGAGACACATTCAATGCAAGATATACCACGTATCAACACTGCGAATATTTACTTTGCACTTGTGTAGACAATCAGATAATCGGCTAATTAGGGAAGCGGCAGACACATTCTAATCAGACGGGAGGAGAGGAAGGATTATGGGAAGAGTGAAAAAGACAGAAAGTGAAAGTGAGAAGACATGGTGGCAGATCGATTACAGCAGTGATATAGTGCTGGGGCTTTTGCTGATGACAGCAGTCCTGGGCAGCAGAGTGTCAAACTCAGCTACAGCTGCTGAACTAGAATAAGCTGCACGTCAGATCGGAGTCTGGAAGGAAGCTATAACCAATTTGGAGAGAAAATTCGTACAGTAGAAAACAGAACAAAAAGTGTATGTGGATGAAATATACATGAAAATGGGAATGCTTTAGGAAACAGTGTAAATTCTGACAGGTTTACTCTCCTGTGGGAGTGCCTTATGCGGCTGAAAAAAATAAATATAAAATACAAGCAAGCGGATGAAGCAAGACTGTGTATGACTGAGCCATTCTAGTCATCTTTATGCAACATGTTTAACACAGATAAACATCTTTCATCATTAAAGCAGTTTCATAAGACTAGTTATGTCGTGCACGGTTAAGTTATCAAATGCTAGTCAAATCAAATGGTTTAGGTTTTATTCTATTCAGGGCGACCATGTTCAAAGGAAAGAGGACTGCTCAGATAGATTGACTGTGTTTAAGTCAATCATTTCTACATTTATCCCTTCATTGGACGTATGGCTGAATGGAAGGGACTCATCTGAGATTTATTGGGTAACATGCATTATATGATGACGATACAGTATTAGTAATAGAGTATTACATTAAAGGAAACAGCAACATACATGTTAATGAGCTTCTCATTAAGACGCCTGCCAAAAGTGTTAAACATGCAGTAATGAGGTTATTTACATTTTCTAGCCACAAACATTTGCCTAGTAGGGCATACTTCCCCAGGCTATTGAAGGTTAGCACTAGTGAATGAAGTTGACGGATGACAAACTATTATTTTCAATTATTTTCTTGTTTAACCTTCATATAACAAGGTCACACTTTCGTTTTCTGCCCAACATCTAACCCAGACTTTCTGTCAGTGATGTATTAACTGTCACACCTTTCTGTGGACCACTGGTTTTATATAATATAAAAGTTTAGGTGACCACAAATCTGAACGCCCCGCTGAATGCAAAACTAATATTAATATTGAATGGCCTTGCGTCTGTTGTCATGGTGACTGACAGTTGGAAAATACACAGCCAGACCTATTTGAAAAAAGGTCAAAAGTGCAAAGTGACAGGTTGCTGTGAAGGTCAGCGTGATGCTTTTACTCTCACAGCTTGCGCATACATTTTGATGTACATTGTTTTCACAACTAACTCACAGCCACAAAAGAAACATGCATGGTGTCTTTTTCATGGGAATACACACCTAATCCCACACTACAGGGTGCTAGAAATAGCTATGTCAAAGTCAGGGTTTTCCTGAGTACACACTAAATATCTGAAAGCAATCATATCACTGCTGGATGGATGACTGAAGTGTGCCACAGGAAGGAAAGAGGTTTGATGAGATGTAAAACTATGGATTTTTAGTGAATTGAACCTATCGTCTCAAGTGCTGCAATTAACCAGACGCCACCTTCTCGAAGACTTGACATGAGCAATGGAAAAAAGCCCCTGTGTCTCCTCCTGTGAATCACTCGATGGATGTGTGAGTGGGTGAAGGAGGGAGACAGACAGAGACAAGACATGGAGATGAATAGAAAGAGGAAGTAAGTTACTCTAATTAGGATGCTGGAGGGAATAGGACAGTGACACAATGAAATTTATTACTTCTCCTCATCTAAATTTTTGTACATGACATTAATCATTTAGATCTTGCATTTTATACCTTTATAATACGATACATTTTAGAAGTATGATGTTGTACACAAGTAGAAAGAGTAACAATTCTAATTTACCTTACTAAATTATACCACATGCTGCATGAGAGTGGTGGAAAAGTGATTTATTGAAAATCCTTATAAAGCAGACGGAAATAATTACTGGAAATCCATGCACTACATTTGCATGATAAGTACTAAATAGTTTCCACTGCTGTATAAGTATATAGTATTGTCTGAAGATAGTCATACAGGATTCTGTTTTCTTTATGTGACGAGCCACATCCAGAAATAAAACTTGTTAATGTGGTAGTTTACATTCCATGGGACTGGCTTGTGTTTCCATAAACACATGTCCTCATGTGATAACGCAAAGTCTATTTGTGCGTAGAGCGCTATTGTTCAACAGATTCAACAGACGTATCAACACATTCACAACTGCCTTTCTGTGCGTCTTTGTTGTCGCTCCAGCTGCACATGTGGCTATTACAGAAGCCATTTGTCTTTGGCACTTTACTTTATTCCTCTCCTCCCCCACTGATAGCAGACAGGTTTTATGTGCGCTGTGATCCCAGGGGAGTACATACACACACATTCAAACACAGGTTGCCTGAATGTCCCATCTCTTTCATCCAAAGAGACGGGAATTCCAGCACACCGAAATAGAAGGAATGCAAATGGACTGTGTGCACCTAACAATAATTTATGACTTTTGAGTGTTAGCACATGACATAATTAGATTTAGTGCTGGCTTTACATTAAAATGCAGAGCAGCAGTAACTGTGAAGAGTTGAAACTGCACGCTGTTAATACAGTACATGGTCTTTGCACACATGTAATTAATCTCGAATGGCATCATCCTTGTGGGTGCCCTTGTATGGTTGGGGCTCTCATTGTGTGGAAGTAAGCCAATGTGAACTGGCAAATATTCACTTCTAGAATACAAGATGGTGATTTATACACATAATTAAACATGCTTTTATTGGATTAAAATTATGTTATAAAATATATTGGCCTTTATTAAATTCTAGAATATTGTAAATATACAATGTCTAGAAATAATGGTTTTGCCAAAAATATCGATACCAATATTGATACCCGATATTAGATACCAACAAAAGTCTAAGAAAAACTAATAAAACTGACAAAACACTTAATCTCCTCCTTACATGGGTAATGGTCTATGCTGAATCTCACTCCTTCATTTTTCTCCTCCCATCATTGTCAGTAATGCAACAGCATCAGAAATAACACTAATATATCTCCACTTTCCTAAGATAAAACAACAGCAGACAAAAGTGAGGAACTACTAAACTGTGGCATTTGAACTAAAAATAGTGAACAGTGAAGGGATTTCCACTGAGGCACATTTGGAAAATATATCCCAAAATAGTCCTCTCAAGTTGCTTGCCTGTTGCTTGATGATATGCACTAATAATCCCTGCTTCACAGCGAGAAACACACCAACAATCACAGCTTCTCTGCAGCTAAAAATATAGCTCAAACATTAATTTGTGCTTCTGAAACTGTCTGATCCCAGTTAAAAATGTCTTCCTCTGCACTTCTTCTTGTATCACCTTTTAGCTTCATAATGGAGTTAATGAAAGCAGGCGGAGGTGATAAATCTCACACATCAGCAGACTACATCTGTCCCAATCAGCCTCTGTCTCTTCCTCATTCCCACATCCATACTGGTGGTGCCTTTCTTATGCCCCAGGGACCCATTTAATGTCATATGGGGGAGACGGTAACAGGATTTCGGCTGGATCTCGGGTCAGACTGGGTGGTCAAAGCTAAATGAATAAAGAGGATGGAAAAAAATCTGATCATGTGCAATAAAAGCAAATGATTTCCATATTGTGAGCGGGAGCGCGTTGAAATTGTCAAAGTGTCACTGTATCACAATAATAGGATTCACCAGCACCCACAATTCAATTTGGCCATCAACAAATTTGCAATGGAATTAGGATACGCTGTAAAAATAGCATTGTGTTCGGCCAAGCGGGACGTGAAAAAACACTCCATTTTAATAGTTATATTGAAATTATTGTTAGAATGGTATGTCAACTAAATACAATAAAAATGTATGTAAACATAACACTTAAATATATTTGCAGTAGGTTGTACATACAGTATATGATTGCCACCCACACAAATACACTCGGCCATATGCTATAGTCTCCTGCAGACACAAAGAAAAAATCTGTTTTTGAGACTTTACAAAATGTTATCATCACATTTCACAGGCTTTGTCTTTGATTTGATTTATTTGCGGCAGGTTCGTCTGGATTGTAGCTGAGATAGAGCGGAAAGACAAATGCGAGGAGGAAATAAAGAGTGTGATAAGTTCAGATGACAACAATAGACATTAGCGTGGCTGGCTGCTGCGGTCTGTGTGCTTACGTTGTTTATTGCCTGTTTATGAAGTGCATTGTGCCTTACAGTTATAGCATCCAGACAGGAGCGTCACGGATGAGAGGAGAAAGGTTGTCTGTCCATGCTGGTAGCTGGTGGTAGCACTGCACTGTTATTAGCAAAGCCCCTCCACCCACTACCCTCACTCATGTCGCAGAGAGAGGGTTAACTCTTGCATGGCTGGCGGGAAAGAACCGTAAAAAAGGACAAAGCGGTAGAGGATGGATGAGAGAGAAAAAATAAATCCTCTTTGGATCTATGTGGCCCCGCCGGCAAACACCAGACATAAAGCTGGCGTAGGTGAAATGGCCCAGACAAAGAAAAGCAAGGGAAGCAAGGGCTGAGTCATTTTATTTTTTTGTTATTTCTGGAATGTATGATAATAGAAACAAATGATGCTGCAGAGAGCGTGGAGGGTGCAGGGTAAGGGAAAGTGGGGGAGTTTAGTTAGTATTGAAATGTGGAAAGGCCTGTGCATGTGTAATGTAAAAAAAACAAACCTCTAGGGCAAAGGGGGAGGGGGCACATGGAGAGGTGAGCAGAGAATAAAATGAGCTGGGGTTTTCTGTTTTGGGGTTCATGGTGGTAGTGATGATGCACACAAAAAATAATATGCAAATGTTTTTGGAGACGCTGTGACAGCATGAAACAGTTTTCTAAGAAAGTGTTTGTGAAGGGACAGAGAAGTCCTTTGGGGAATTTATAAGAAAAAGCTTTTAGATGCTTGGGGATATGACACGCTCTATTGGGTCTATTTTTTGTGAACAAGAACAAGGCTCTAAAGAAGAATGTGAAGATGCATAAAACATTAATGATGCAGGCTTAGTCAGTTTTTCTGTGGGCCCCAAGTTTAGTGGGAAACTTACAGCTGGGTTTTCCATATTCATTCTGGTGCAGTTCATTAATACATTTAAGGTGTAATAGTATTCAGACTAATGCAAATAAAACTTGCAAACATCAACTACAAAAAGGCTGTCAAGTTTTTGAGCCACACAGCATCTATCTCATCAGTATCAGTATTACAATAGTTACAACAATCACTATACTGGCTGTGACATAAAATTCTTAGTTATGAGGTTTCAAAACTCCTGTTTAACTCAAGGAAAATGGGAGACAATACACACCCCTGAGTGAACTGATAATTTAGGTTCATAGTACATTGGTTAATCAGCAAATCATGCAAAACAAATAACTACATAAAAAAAATTCACAAAATAAAAATGATTGCAGTGGTGTATAAAATGCAGAATCCTGATGTGACCATTAGACTCATGTGTCACTTTCACATTCCAACTCAGTTTTAACCTGCTTTTGCATAAAAACAAAGTCACACAAAAGAAAATGACACGCCAGATATTTGGATATTTTTATGTTCAGAAAAATGGTAATGCTAATTCAAATATTCAATCATTATGGCCCATAGATGTTCTATGTCAAGCATACGCCTGTTTGAAACCCCCAAAATCCTGGCTGTGACTGCAAGGGGGCGGAGCTACTACTCAAGCTCACTGCCACCTTCCAGACAAAGGCAGCGTGAATGTGTTTCCATGACACTTTCTTCACACTGGATTCTCACATATGCACAAGCCCACACAGGGGTAAAGGGGAAGGAAGTCTATGAATAGTTTTAATCAGCACTGATCACAACACATACCAGCCAAATTATACACCCCAGTTAATCACTTTCCAGAGCGTAATCACAGTAAACAATTGGTCGAGCATATATGGGATACTGGCATACGTGTGAAACCTGACTGACATACTTTTCTCACACCTTCCTCCTGTGCTCCCTCTCATGTGTTCTATGAAACCACCTTGAAGGTCATACGGATGTGGCACACTCCTGGGCTTTGTGACAAACTATCCCACCTGCGCAAACACACACACACACACACACACAGTAAGGGTCTGTACAAAACCACACTCCCTATACACTGAATGCTGCAAGTGATTTTGCCGCTCCATTGATCGCTGTCCAGGCATTGCAGAGGTCAGATATAATGAATCAATCACACATGCATCAGCATCCACAACAGCAGCTGCAGCACAAGCCAAGGCCAAAGCTCCACTGCCCTCCATGAAGCAGTGTCAACCTTACATTACTGGGGAGGGATTAGCAACGTGGACTAGGAGATCTATAAAAGTGGGAAACCTGGGATTTGGGATGAATACTTCCATACAAACTTTCCACAAGGTGTAGATTACATATTTGGAGTGTAAAACTTTCATTTGAATGAAAGGTAACTATTCATCAGCTTTAAAAACACAATAACTGAGCATCTCTTCAAGGACGGCTTGCTCATCAGACACCGATCAATCAGAACAGGAGACAGCTGACTGTGAAAGATGTGCCCTTCATGTTCTCATATCTATTTGATCCGCACCTGTCTGTCCTTTTTGCTTGTGTCAGCCCCCTAAGCGGCGTGAAAGGTTAAGCAAAGGACATATATGTCCCTAAAGGGTCTTTGTGTGAAGTAGAAATGTAACGCCTTCAGAGTGTGGATCCTTATTGAGAAGTTTGGACAAAATGGCTGCATCTTAAAGAGAAGCTTGTAACTGATAATTAAACCCATGGAGTGGGTTAACAATAGTCTGATCAATTAGACACATGTAAATCTAGAACAACTCAAAACAGACTTTGTATGTAATTTACACATACGTTTATTAGATTCTTATTGTCTTATTATCACCTCTGAGTGCTAAGAGTCTGGTCTAAAGCCTGGAGAATCTATGTTCTTATCATTAGCATCTCCCATAGAGACTTGACTTGCTCCATCCATCACTGCACCTGCTTTCCTTGAACATCACTTTTCACCTGTCCCCTTTAGGATGCTCTACCCTAAAAAAAACATTTCATTTGTCAGAATGAGACTGCCAGGTACCAACGTGTGCAATGCATCAACAACAACAACAACAACAACAACAGCTAAAAGGCTAAAAAGCTGTCTTGAAATCCTCCAAAAATAACAAATTTTGTGCAAGACTTCAACCGTCCAGCCTAAATTGCATAAATCTGCTACGCACCTTTAGCTTCACCGGGCGCTGGTTCTCAGGTTCACTGTCGGTCAAATGCAGCGTGCGTCTCTGATGAGCTCTGTGAGAGAAAGTGCGATAAGACGGAGCAGAAGAGAGATGCTGCGGACAGAAAGAGAAGGAGGAGGAGGAGCGGTGCTGATGCTGCAGCCGACACCTGGCACCGCTTTCTCATGAATACCGCACAGACGGCAGGAGGCAAGAACTGACCTGCCAGACAACACTATGGCGCACTCTGCTGGACGCACATGGAAGTCTTCACACACTACAGCAAGTGAACCAAAGTCACCCATATCTTCTTGACTCAATGTGCATGATTTCCACGAAAATTGACATTACTCCTCAAACAATGTAAACCTCTCTGTAAAGGCCATTGTATTAAACTAAACACACAAGTGACCAAATATCATTCAAGAGTCAGAATAAAGCTGGATTTGTATTTTCCCTTTTAGTGATGAGCACTTAAAGAGCGATCAGAGCATCCTGGTCTTGTGTACAAAAAATTTCACGAAAATATCAGTAAGGTCACAACACTTTACAATGATGTTGTCTTGCATGCTATTTATGAACACACTTGTTCTAATATCTAACTGGGGCGCAGTGGCTCAGTGGTAGAGCGGTCGTCCTTCAACCGGAAGGTAGGTGGTTCAATTCCTGCTCTCCCCACAGTTCATACTGTCGTTGTGTCCTTGGGCAAGACACTTAACCCACCTTGCCTCCAGTGGTGGTCCAGCTGTAACACTGGTGAATGGGACCTTAATGCAAGTCGCTTGGAATGAAAGCGTCAACTGAAAATGTAAATATAACACTGAATGGAAGCTACATGTAAGTCGCTATGGATAAAAGCGTCTGCTAAATGACTAAAAGTAATTGTAAAGGCCGTTTTTGCATAAATTTTGATAACTTTTTGCAAGTAAACCTGGCCCAGTGACACATTCTCTCCTTTAACACCCACACATTAAGCCAGTGCTTTGGCTTCTTGACACGACAGTCTGCAGCATTTGTTTTTGTAGATACATTGGATTACACATACTGTAGGTCTAGATTAATATTGTGTGATAATAAAGATCCCCAGTGCAGTAAATGCACAATAATACAGCAAGTATATCCACAGTTCCACAGTGATAGTATCAATTTAACTCTTTGTTTTATCTTGGTCTATACAAAAATGTGTTGACTACAAGACACATTAGGAAAAAAATTTAACAAAAAACAAAACAAAGGGCAATAAGTAACAGCTTCTTAACGCTGAAGTGTACATATAAGTATATTTATTTCAGTTGTAAACACAAAGGTATGGCATGGCATATAGCAATGACACCAAGTTATTAGATCAGGGAGCACAGTAAAACATACAAGTATATGCAAATGTACAAACTCTACTGTGGTGGTTGACAGTAAACCATGAGACTGGGGGCTGCAATGAATTCAAATACATGTTGGTTGGTGCTGAACAACCCTAAACTAATAACATTGGTTCATGCCAAATTCTCAACATTTGTCACATTTCTCAAAACTTTTCTTAATACACAGTCATTGGTGAAGTTACATAATAAAGTACGGCATAGGCAATTATTTTGTCAGCCCTGAGAAGAAAAAGATCAGGTGTGCAATGTACAATGTAAGTAACTCAACTGCAAAGGCAAGGCAGGTCCTTAAAGGCAATTTATCAATTAAAGGTCCAAAGGCAGAGATGCTCTTTTACACTTTGTAGTTGCAGACCAAAATATAAGGAATTTAAAACACCCATTACAATTTACAAATAATTTACTGCAAGAAAACAAATATGTTTCATAAAATACATTCTATTATTTTACATGTTATGGGGGAGTAATATGGTGTAATAAATGACATGTGTTACAAGACTTGTTGGAAGTAAGCATTGTTAAAAGTACATAAAAGTTTTTTTAGACTGCATAGTCACTATTGTTCATCACTGTTCTAAAAAACAAAAAGATGCAGGCTGTTGAGTCACTGGTGTGGCCTTTAAGATAAAACAGATAAGAAAAGCAGATACCAAAAGGAAACCTTCTACAAAATACTTACAAAGAAAAACAAAATATTAAATAAACACAGTGACACAGAGGCCAGCACTGTAAAGAATAACTATTCTACCATTGCAGAATATTTACAATCTGCAACTTTTGAGTGTTTCTTTAAGATTTACTCTTTTTTTACACAACAAGACAAAAACAATAGTAAACTAGTTAAGACAGAAAACTAATATTTTAAAGTGTAACTCTTTATACTTTGTTTTAAATTTAACATCATGATTTGTAAAAAAATATTGATGTTAATCACATTGAACACTATTTAGAAATAATTGTTCATTTCTGATAGAGGATATGTTATATATATTTGATATGTCAAATAATGACTGTCTGTTACTTATAAGTAACTAACTAAGCCTGCTTTGTAACTTAACAGGCAGTCATAATTATACTCATTTGTGAACACAGCTCTGTGGCCCACTAATGCAGCTGTCTGGTTCTGCTTGAGAACGAAGGTGAGGCTAGGGTAACCGTAACCCTTCCATCACTGAGAGCTGTGGAGTGTTGTAGTAGATTGTGAAACTGCCCCATTTGTCAGGACTATTAATGCAGCATTTCAACATGGCTTTTATGGCATGAGATTTGGTAGGTATTCCCATTTCCCTTAGAGTTTTTCTTAAAGCTATTAGCCCCTGTACCAATGTCTTACTGTCTCATACTGACTGGCGTATCTTATGTATTAGGATCACTAATTATACATATATAATTAGCTATGCATTAAAGGCATATAAAATGTTTTAGTTACTGTTTACAATCCATGTAGCGTCCAACATGAGGAAAAAATTCTTGAACGTAGATTAAGCCAGATCTAGATAGAAAACCATTTCAACTCGCTTTTTGAATGTGATTTATAATGTTTGGCCAAGAAACAAATTTTTAAGCTCTAGGTCAATGTTGTTTCAATTCTCAAAAGAAACTGTTGGCAGAGAGGGGCTGGACATTGTCCTGTCAGATACTGACAGGCTAGGCCAGGGCAGTCTGACACGTTTTCAGCTTTTTCCAGTTTTTTCAGTACTCAGTCATCTTCTTCCAATGCATCTGTGCTATTGTGAAGAAAAGCTTCCTTTTCTGGTGACATGGTGTCTAGTTCCCGATCAGGCTTGAGGCTATGCATCTCTGCATCTGGAGAGGACCTGTTAACAGCTGCTTCAGTACTGTGATGCATACCATAGCAGAAGTAGATCGCCATACCTTAAACGGAACAAGAGATACATTGATATTAGACTTTTCACTTAATTCCTTTCTAAAATAATCAGCTCATAATAATAAATGTTACATTTGGGATGTTACACTTACCAATAGCCATCCAAACTGAAAAGCGTACCCAGGTACCTGAATCCATCTGCATCATCAGGTAGACATTAACAAACATGCTTATCAATGGAATAAAAGGCAGGAGAGGAACCTAAAGAGGTTAATTGACAAGAAAATACAAATAAATCTTGTACATTATCTGGAATAGATACACCACCATATTATCTTTGGAAGTTGTGGGGAATCAAACCTTAAAGGAGAGCTTAGTCTTGCTCTCAGGTTGCCTCCAGATGACAAAGCCTAGCATAAGACACACCATGAAAATGACCGTGAGCACTGCCAGATTCCACAGATAAATGCCGCCCTGCACTGCGAGTATACTGAAGGCCAGGATCAACACTCCTGAAGGAGGGCACAACAAAGACAAGGAAAGGTTACATAAATGTTATTTCTGCTATTTGTACTATTTGTGGAATGGCCATTTACCTAAAATGGATGTACAGAGTTTAACAGTGAATCCGGACAGTGCAGATGGCTCAGGGTTGTCTGGAAACAGAATGGTTTTGAAACTGAGCCTTTCCTCCAGTCCAGGCAGGATGCCCGAACTGGGGACACTGATGCCGTCACTCAGCTCCATATCCTCATGGCTATTAGTCATCTCATAAGCCAAACTGAGTGGCTCAGGCTGGTATCTGGCACAAATAGATATATTCTCACTTTAGATTTAGATATACTATAACTTGACCTTTCAAAACATTTTACCAGTATTTTCCAGTTCTATTATAACTTCTCCTGAACACAGGTCTAGGAATTCAAACAGTTACACATGCTTTTAACATCAACACAGAGTTGTGTCTAATACAGACACATGGAAATTGACATGAGATAGTTATCATCCTGGTCTGAGAACTGTTGCCTAGAAACACTTAGGTCACCTTTAAAAGGACTGTTACTGTTATTGCTTCTGCTTCTGGGCACAGGGCACTCTTTATTCCCCACTGACCTAAGCACAAGGACACAGGCAGCTACTAGTGTGTAGGCCAGCAACGTCCCTATGGACATCAGGTCCACCAGGTCTTTCAGGTCAAACAGGAAAGCCATGATAGCTGTAAACAACAAGAAAAACGGATATTGAACGTTTACAGGAACATTTACAATGCATCACCCCACATTAGTTGGTGTCATGATGGCAAAGTTAATGGTGCATTAATTACAACATTTACTAGAAGCAGGTAACAGGTAAAACAACAACATGTTTGGGGTTCTGATAAGATTGCATGTACTGTTTGTTTAATACTAGAGCTATGCCAATAAACAATCAGCTGTAGTAAGTTTTTCTTTGCAAATGTTATTCCATTGATAGACGCCTTTTGGATGTTTACAAAGGGCATCTGCATGCAGGTAATGTCAGGAAGTGCCATGACTGTTTAACTTAAACCTTCCTCTCCTTTAAGCACTTCTTCTTCTTTGTTGGACATGCTCTTCTCGTCTTACCAGACATAACCCCGGCGGCAACAGTAGATGCTACAGGCGCTTTCCTCTTGCTGACGTGGGACAGGAATGAGAAGAGCAGGCCATCCCGTGCCATGGCAAAAACAATACGGGGTAGGGGGAACATGGAACCCAAGAGACTGAGGAGGTGGTATTGGGGAAAATGGCAGATTGGGGTGACAGTAGATGTTGGGTAAAAGCATATAGAGAAAAGACCAAATTAAAATACGGACTGAAATGAAAGTTTGATACCAAACTGGCTAAATCAGCAGGGGAATTGTGTTTTATGTTTTAATGCATGCATGCAACATTAATTTCTCCTGAATAGTTAATATTGTGCTTCACGTGCATTTTCTGTCCATTCATGTTAGAAGTTTGTTAAGGATTTTTAGTAGACTGTTAAATTCATAGCACATAGTATGTAAGTTATAGGGTAGAATATGTTGACCATCTATTCATGCAAGTGGAAACTGGTTAGTGATAGGGTTGTACTATCTCCTAAATTTATTATAATCACTGTATCAGTATGCTCAATATAACTATCACAAACTACTTATAATAAATAAATAAAAATAGTACTTTATGTGCTGTTGACTGCTTGCATGTCATTGTATCTTGTCAATGTAGTGAAGTGAACTCTAAGCAAAAAAAACATTAACATTTTAGTGCAGTTTAAAACTATAATTATGCTATTGGAAAATGTAATTATCAAGTGATAAACGCAACATGATTGTTGTGTATCTCTTGTAAAGCATGTTTTTTTTCTGCATGACAGCTGAATTCTTCTTAAACCTGTAGTATTAAAAGAAGTGGTTATGCTGATATAACATGCGTGTTAGTGTCTCACCTGCCCCTGCGCCTGAGGTGAGGGTTGAAGTTATTGGAATTTTGGTGCGGGGGCTGATGATGGCCAAAAACTTGAAAAGCAGCCCATCGTCAGCCATAGCCCAGATCACACGGGGCACAGGGAACAATGCACCCAGCAGGCTACCAGGGGGGAGACCAGGATATATAGTATCCACACTTAGATCCACCATAATGCAGTGAAACATATGAGTCTCTAAAGCTACCACATGCACAATTTCAAAATTCATCCATTCAAACATTAAGTCATACTAATAATGGTAAGGTAAGTGTGTGTGTGAACTGACCTTGTGGACAAAGCACAAAGGGAGCCTACAGCCACAGCATACTTGGCCCCTCCCCATCCCACGTATTTGAAAGCTACAGGCAGAGGGCTGTTGCTGTCCAGCAGGTAGTATGGCATCATAAGGGTGAGAGCAGCAGAAACCCCGAAGTATGCCACAAAGCAGATAAGTAAAGAGGATACAATGCCGATTGGGATGGCTCGCTGGGGATTCTTCACCTCTTCACCTAAGATGTTGAGGGTGGATATTTTGTTACTGCACAGGCTGCAGCTCGTGGAAAACCTGTAGCAAGTGGTCTTACATTTCAATAGAGTTTAACAATCAAGACCAGTCTTAGTCTTAGTCTGATCTGTCCTTGTCTCTGTCTTGGGAATAGAAGCATTTTGAATCAAGACAATCTAAGACACATTTATGCATCTTTAAATGCAACCAACCATTAGGACCACTGCTATTTTTAAGATCTACGTATGTGTTACTAATTTTACCACCTGAATTTATGCTCCTTGATCTTGTGGTGGAATAAGTACACTCTGGTCTTGGTTGTGACAGAATGTATTACTTGAGCACACATTGGAAGACATTGCATTGACATCTTACATTTGTGACTATTTGAGAACAATAGAATGGGGTTAAAAACCTCTCATACACTAGTAAGACCTTCCCTGGGGAATGCAAATATGTTCCTATAGATTTCTACATTCATATTCAAGTTTTACATGTGTTTACTGAATAAAACAAAAATGAAAGACATCATTCTTAAGTAGCATTACCTGGCTTAAATTATTTTTACTACTTTTTTATCAATTCATGTTAGTGTTTTGGCAGAGTCCCGGTAACTGGCAAACAGATGCATTTCAAAACATTGTGCACAGCATCTTGCAGCAGTTTGGACAAGGAGCTTGTTTTCTCTATGCCATTCAGCTGCAGGCAATTATGCAACAGCTCCACTTAGGTGAACACTCAAGTCTTGTTCTACGCAAAGAGGATGAAGTGTGTAACAGTTTCTGTTTTCCTCTGCTATTCATTACACATGACCACTACTACTTTTGGCTGAGATTACTGTAGTGTGCTGTAAGAATAGCAGTCCTTACAATACATACAGTATATATATGTCACCCAGCTACATTCATATAAGATATCATTGAAATATCTTTATAGTGAAATTTAGGTTAACCAATTGGAATTCAGGAACATGTGGGGAGGTAAAAGCCAGGGGGGCAGCCAGAAGACTGGAAGCTGGAAACAATCAGAAAATGCTTGTCTTTTAATGCCCAAGAGTTTTAACACAATGCATTGAGAACACAAACCCAATTCACAGGTGTAGATCATCATGGAGTGCACAGAACATGCACCGCCTATGAGTTACTCTCCAAAAACCTCCACTGGGGCTTGGCTTTTTGCCATGAACAGTGAAAGATTTAGGCCAAACACATTAAACATTTTTTCTCTCTGTTCTGCCTCACTTATGTAATACTCCTGGATGTTTAGGCATGCTTAGGATATGAGAGGTTTCAAATGCAGATCCGGTTACAACTCTCCCTACCCCCAGTGCGCACAAACACACACACACACACACACACACACACACACACACACACACACACACACGTCAGCAGGTCGTATGTAAGAATTGAGACCAGTACACCTCTGCACACTTTGTCTCACACTGACCTGTGGTGGCGATGCAGTCAAATCCAACAAAAGCATAAAAGCAGGTAGCAGCTCCAGACAAGACGCCAGAGAAACCAAACGGCATGAAGCCACCAACTCCTAACTGTTCTTTTGTAGGCAAGATGTTTGTTAAACTGCAAAGAAAATATAAACAATAGTAAAAGTCAAAAGAGACATTTACAAACCAGAAAAAAATATGTATAGGTCTGGCATGTGCTGACTTACTTAAATCTGGAGTCACTTGTGTAATTGTCATGAAGGATCTCTTCAGGGTCTATCTGCCAGTTCTTTAAAGAGCCTTTGACAAGGCCAGAGACCACCATGAACAAAAGGACTAAGACATTGATGCATGTAAACACCTTATTCACCATTGCTGACTCTTTAACTCCAACTGTCAGTAGACCTAGAGCAAAAGAATCATGATGCGAGAGGATCAAAAAAAGATCAAAAACTATCATTGAAATAAGCTTGATAGTTCACAAATAGAAAGCGCAATCCTACCAGTTAGTGTGAATATGATGAGAACAGCAAACATGTCAGGGTATTCTGCCAATACACCTGGTGCATTCATGGACATGTACTCTCTGCAGAACAGTTCTATCCGCTTCCCTATCAACTCGTCAAAGGTAGCACTCCATGCACGAGCGACACTGGAGGTTCCTAAAAACGAGAAAGTACGCTTGTAGCTTGTCAATAAAAAATGGAGTATATAACTATTGAAATAATATACACAGTAGTATCTTACCGATAATATAAGAAAGTATGAGGTTCCATCCTGTGATGAAGGCCCATAGTTCCCCTACTGTCACGTATGAGTACAGATATGCAGAACCAGTTTTCGGAACACGTGCCCCAAATTCAGCATAACACAAACCCGCCAACACTGAGGCCAATGCTGCTATTAAAAAAGAGAGCACTATTG